>JACGAQ010000757.1:0-93445 GCA_014119065.1 Orius insidiosus
CATGTAAAATATTTTCGAAACATACCATCGATTTTAATGAAAATTTAATGAAGCCCTGATGAGATACAAAAGCCCCGTATTAATTACATCACCTTTCATATTAAATTATATTAACCGACTAATTAATACTGTACCAAAGTTATTTTTACACCCTGAAGTTGTTTTAACCTTTTTTCTCTCTTGTTTTTTTGAATATTGGTCTCCGAAAACAATATCTTTTAATTTGTTCTCTGCAATTAAAATTTTTCCCTCATTTTGAGAAAATTGCGGAAAAATATCTCTAGAGAGTTTGCATTTCGGATGGTTTATTTAAATTTTTTACAAGTTTTAAACTTTGAAACCCTTGTCCTAGACGCAAGATCCACGCCCTTTGTACCCTCATCTTTCTTTTGAGACTAATTTAATTCATTCTAGTTTTATCCATTCCCCAATAAGTGTTAAAGCTTGTTTGATACTGACACGACTGCATTCTTTGTTGAACATGTCAGGGAGACATGAATTTTTTAAATCCAGTCAAGTCACAGAAAAAAGTACAAGTTAGAAGAGCTTCCTTAAACTTTCTTAAAGAGAAGTAAAAATATAGGAGGGGGAAGTATAAGGGAGGGGAAGTTTAAAGGGAGGAAGTATAAAGGAGGAAGAATAAGGGAGAGGGAAGTATAACGAAGGGGGAAGGTTTTTTGAAAAATTTTGCGAGGTTTTTTTTTCGAAAAATTTTTAACTTTTTGTTAATTTTTCGAGTTTTCTTTTGTAAAGCGCTTTTTTTTTTCTGAAAAATTTTCTAATTTTTTTTCAAAATTTTTTCAAGTGTCAGGTAGAAATGATGGCTCTTTGGCCTAGGGATGTGCCTCTCGTAATAGGTAGAAGTATGAAATTTCTCCCTACAAAAAAAAAATAATAATACTTAATTAAAAAGTGGCAACTTTTTACACCAAAAATTCTTAAAAAAACATAAGGAGTAATTGATGAAATGTGGTGAAAATGGGACCAACGGTTCGGCCGCAGCGAATTTTTTTAAAATTTCAAACAGACATATCTTCGCCATTTTTTCGAAATTCAAAAATCGCCCTCGTTAAATTCTTGTTCACCGACCAAAGAAAATTTGGTGAAAATCTGTTGAAAATTGTGGCCGTAAAGTGTTCCGGAAAAAAATGCTACGGACGGCCGGCCGGCACCACAGACAAAGTTGAGATCGGTAAAGATCAATATTCGATTTGACCCTCCAGGGTCTGGAAGATCCTTCCCCAGAAACCCGACGTGGAGGGTATCACAATAACTTCTTTAAGGAAGTTAAAAAGTGGAGGTAAATAGATTCTTCTTTTATGGATAGAAATGGAGGGGAATTACAAAGTTATAAACACAGGTTGTAATAAAAGGGTTTGGAACTGTTCCAAAGCTAATATTTATTTGGCTAAAAACTTATTTTAAAGCGTTTGTTAACAATGTTGTAGGAGAACAAGAGTCGGGTGTGGAGAGCGAAAAACAGGGAAACCGGAAGTCCTCGGTCGGTTCAACCGGTCTAAAAATCAATGTTGTCCGCTCGAATAATGTAGCCCTGCCTCTGAAGTCAATTTTTTATTTTGTTTTCTCTGGCTACTCTGGCGGTCCCGACGTCTTGCCCGACCTAGTAATTTTTTTTCCTCTTTCTTTCAATTTATGTGTGGGGCCCTTTTGAAAATTTCATTTAATTTATAAATTCTCAAAAAGCTGTGGTCGCCGACGGTAAACTCTGAATTATGGCCAATCTTCAACCAAGCGTTGTAAATAACAATCATTCTTTTAGGCATCTTCCTTTTCTCTTCCATTTATTTTTTTCCCTACTTCTTTCTTAAGCGGAATTTATTGTTTAGGTAAGTTCAAGCCTCAAAACATCTTCGTCCACTAAAAACTAAAAGGGTCCTACGTCCTTTAACCCGCCCCTACAGTAAAAAATATAAAATATGAGATGATAGGTAAAAAAATTTGGAAGAACGTAAAAAAAGTATTAATCTATCTTTTACAAATTACATATTTCGAAATTCCGAGCTAATCAAAATTTCAATTACTTACTCATAATGTGTCAGTGGTTTTATTTCCTACCTTTGATCTCAAAAAATTAAAAAATGTTCAATGGAACCTCACTTCAATTATTGGTGAGTTTTCTTTTCATGTAGCTCAGAGTACGGTTAGCGTGATGAAGATTTTTTTTCACTAAATTACATTTTTAACTAATATATATATTTTTTATCAAGACATTTTTCATTAAAAAGTAACATTTTACGTTTAAGTGATAACGTTGAGCCCAGGGTTGCCCATGAATCTCCTATATAAGGACTTTTGGTCTGAAATAAAGAGTGAAACTACTTTGGTAGCGGTGTAGCCCACAAACTGCTTTAACCGTCTTATCTGGTTACATACAACCGACCTTCCCGCGCCCGGGCCGCGGCTTCAGCTTACAAAAGTGTTTGATCACCATTTTTGACTTAAAGACCCTCGCAAACGAAACATTTTCTAAAACAGATTTCAATTGATTTAAGAAAGATATGCGCGTATAAATTATTACAAAAATGTGAATGCTACAATCGCCTATTTAAAAAAGAAAAAAAAGACGATTTGCATAATTAAATATCCTGGCAAGAATGGATGAAACTGAAATTAGGACAGGGTCCTGGGAGGGGAATTCTTGGAGTTAAGATTAGGAATGGAAAATAAAATTCGTTTAAGTTCCTCGTTGCATTTTAGAAAATAAAATTACCAACTAAAACGTTAACTTTTTATCGTCATTGTTATTTAAAACACGTACAATATTCTTCTCTTCATCAAATTCGACTGATGGCAATTAAATAAATTAGAACTGTTAATTAAGAATTAATAGATTTTCAGGGAATCGTAATTTACCCTTCCTGTATAACGGGAAAGTTCTTCTCGTAGATGCTTACAACCCAGTTACAAGGAGTTCCGACTCAGTTAGTTCGGAATGTTCTCACTAGAGCAAATGAATCGAAACGTGGTTTTTCTTATTAACTATAACAGTACATAGACATTACCTATCCCCAAAAAGTTCCCTCAATTTTGACTATCGTATAAAGTTCCTTGATAGTTTTTTAATTTAAATTCAAAATCCTTCCAAAAAGTACGGGCAATAATATCTTTTTTCGGTTTTAGCAATCTGTTGAGAAACTAATTGATTTCCGAACCCGAAACCAAACGAGATAACAAAATAACCTTCGTAAAATATAACCTTACGTTTACTGGGAGTCGTTTAGGCGAAGAAAACTAAACGCGCGCTTACAAGTAAAAAGTTAATTAACTAATGTTTTTATTAACACCTTTGACATCCATTTTTAATATCAGAGAGTCTATGAAATGTTTAAAGTTGTGTATTTTATCCATTTAAAGAAAAGTACCGCATTTATTATCGATGCTTTTCTGAGACGGATTAACCGCGTGTAGGGAATACCTGATAAAACATGAATTTCAACTCCCTATTTAACAATTCAATAGTGGACAGAGAGTAGGCCATAGGAAAAGAGGGATGCCGTTGGTCCGAGATTCCTAATTAAGGAGGAGGAGAAAAGCGTACCAACGGATGTCAGAGATAAAATTTTACCCCAAAATGTATGGGTACTTTTGATTAGAAAACCCCTTGAAAAGCTGCTTGTTAACAGGCTTTACGCAGGCCTTCCTCCTTCAATATTGTGGTACTAAAAACCGTGTTCTCCCTGATAAGAAGCGTTTCGCGAAGCCGCCAAGGGGAGCTTTGAAAACGGGAGAACGGGCGCACACCAAAGGGGGTTTTCAGAGTCGTATATCCCGGCACCCAGTATTCCAATCGACTTTAAATTTTGAGAATTTATCATATCGAATCAAAGAAGACCTGAATAAAATTTGAAGTCGATCGATATACAGGGTGCTGAGAGGTCGGCTTTTGCTTGGTGGGGCGGAACGCTCCCGCGTTTCTAGATAAGTTCCCAAAATGTGGCTTATAATGTTTTTTTTTTTTTTTTTTTTTTTTTTAACCTTAAAATTGATTTCTGGTTAACTCAAGTGGAGTTAAAGCCCTGAAAGCGTCCAAAATGTGGTTTTTAGGATCATTCCAAATGTGGTTTTCAGGATCATCCAATATGTGGTTTTCAGGATCATCCAAAATGTGGTTCTTAGGATCATCCAAAATGTGGTTCTTAGGATCATCCAAAATGTGGTTTTTAGGATCATCCAAAATGTGGTTTTCAGGATCATGCAAATTGTGGTTCTCAGGATCATCCAAAATGTGGTTCTCAGGATCATCCAAAATGTGGTTCCCAGGATCATCCAAAATGTGGTTCCCAGGATCATCCAAAATGTGGTTCTCAGGATCATCCAAAATGTGGTTCTTAGGATCATCCAAAATGTGGTTCTCAGGATCATCCAAAATGTGGTTCCCAGGATCATCCAAAATGTGGTTCTCAGGATCATCCAAAATGTGGTTCCCAGGATCATCCAAAATGTGGTTCTCAGGATCATCCAAAATGTGGTTCTCAGGATCATCCAAAATGTGGTTCCCAGGATCATCCAAAATGTGGTTCTCAGGATCATCCAAAATAAAGTTCCAGGATCATCCAAAATGTGGTTCCCAGGATCATCCAAAATGTGGTTCCCAGGATCATCCAAAATGTGGTTCTCAGGATCATCCAAAATGTGGTTCTTAGGATCATCCAAAATGTGGTTCTTAGGATCATCCAAAATGTGGTTTTTAGGATCATCCAAAATGTGGTTTTTAGGGTCATTTTTTAACCAGAAAATTGATTTATGGCTAATTTTAGTGGAGCAAAAGCAATAAAAGCGTCCAAAAAGTGGTTTTTAGGATCATTTTTTAACCCAGAAAATTGATTTCTGGTATATTCTAGTGGAGTAAAGGGACTAGTGATTTCATCGCCGATTAAATTCTAAATCGCCTTCCAAACCGTCATCCTCATTTCCCCCCCCTCCCCGGCAACACTATCGAGAATATTCCTCCGGATTGTTGTTTGAACTTTAGATCGTCCTGGAATTAGCTCTACGGTTCATGAATCTCGCCTTCAGGGGATTAGATAAACCCGATATTTCCCACTACCCGATCCTTTTGCCCGTTTTATTCACGCTTGAAGCGATTTCACGCTAAGGGGAACGTTACAAAAATAGAAAAAGGGCTTTTAAACGTTTTTTCCCCTCTTTGATGTGTGATTTTATATATTGAACAACGGCTGACACCATTTTTTGACTTCACACAGAATTTGTCGCATTTTTTTCGTCGAGACTGACAAACGAGTTCTATTTCCCGAGAGACTTGGAGAGGTTCTTCGGCCGCCTCACTGACGAGTCACGACCCGGGCGAAGGCTAAGTACATTAATCTTTGAACCGACCCCATTTTCTACTATTTTTCAAACGGAAAAAAAAAAAATCTTCAAGCCTCTGGAGCGTCGCATACCTTAGATTTATTGCCTCCCTCATTTTTTCCAGATCATTTCTTAATTTACCCGTTCCGGGAGTTTGCACAGCGAAGACGGGGTCAGTGGGCTCCGGTTTCGTTAAAAGGGAGGTCGGGTGATGAAGGGAAAGATAAAGGCCCTGAAAAGCTTCTTGATATTTATTAGCATTTTCCACCATTTACCCGATGTTCGCCCAAACGAAAAACCAGGCTTTGATCTAATTAAACAATATGAGCGAAAATAAAAGCCCAGATTTACAAAAAAAAAAAAATAAGTTTTACTTGTATTCACCTCAAAAATCTCTCCCTTAAATGAAAATTTGGGAAGATTTATCGTCATTTACATCATTTTTGGGAGGATTTGTCGTCAAAATTGGAAGATCCTGAAAAAACTCATTTTGGACGCAATTAGGGCTTTAACTAGAATAGAATTCACCTGAAATCAATTTTCTGGATAAAAACTGATCCTAAAAACCACATTTGGATGATCTTAAAAAGCACATTTTGGATGATCTTAAAAACCACATTTTGGATGATCCTAAAAATCACAATTTGGATGATCTTAAAAACCGCATATTGGATGATCCTGAAAACCACATTTTGGATGATTAAAAAAACCACATATTGGATGATCCTAATAACCACATATTGGATGATCCAAAAAACCATATATTGGATGATACTGAAAACTACATATTGGATGATCCAAAAAACCACCTTTTGGGTGATCCAAAAAACCATATATTGGATGATACTGAAAACTACATATTGGATGATCCAAAAAACCACATTTTGGGTGATCCAAAAAACACATATTGGATGATCCTGAAAACCACATTTTGGATGATTAAAAAACCACATTTTGGATGATCCAAACAAACCACATTTTGGATGATCCAAAGACCACCTTTTGAATGATCCAAAGACCACCTTTTGGATGATCCAAAGACCACCTTTTGAATGATCCTAAAAACCACATTTTGGATGATCCTGAAAACCACATTTTGGATGATCCAAAAACCACATTTTGAATGATCCTAAAATCCTTTATTGCTTTTGCTCCACTAAAATTAACCATAAATCAATTTTCTGGTTATAAAATGATCCTAAAAAAACACATTTAGGACGCTTTTATTTCTTTTTTCCACTAACTTTAACCAGAAATCAATTCCTCAGCTAAAAAATGATCCTAAAACAACTTTTTAAACGCTTTCAGGGCTTTTACTCCACTGAAATTTACCAGAAATCATTTTTGGATCATTTCTTACGATCCTAAAAACCTCAATTTGGACGCTTTTTTCATTAGAATATACATAGGTACCAGAAATCAATTTTTGGTTTAAAAATGTTCTGAAACTAACTCTGAAATTAACCCACTTCTGTCATAAAACGAGCTGATCCCATTGGCCGCCTTCCTGCATTTCCTAGTTAATCGTGTGATGCTTTTATGTTGAATTGCACTATTGTGAACTTTAAGGATCGTTTTTAAGGATTTTGTCGTTTCGCCAAAATTGCGTTTTAAACGGCTCTTTCGCTGTCCCTAGTTTATGGTGAGTTGTATTATGCCCAAACGACAGAAACAGTTTTATGGCAAAACAAGGTTTTTATGGTGAGAAGCGTTATGGTGACTTGCACTTTTTTTTATGTCGACTTGCATTTATTGAAAAAGTCGTTTTTGGCGAAACGCGTTATGTTGAAATGCATTATGCTCAAAATTTCTGAACTTTTGAGAGCTCCAAGTTCAATTCCTTTAGGCCCAAACGCATTATGGTGAACTACAGGTTTTTTATGTCGAAACGCAGATATTTTACGTTTAACTGCTTTATGGTAAAATGCGTTATGTTAAACGGTGTATAAACACGATAAAATGGGGCTTTTCGATCAAAAAAATTTTTTTTCACATTTTCTTCATTGAAAACGGTCATGACACGTAGAAAAGTATCACAATAACTTCTTTAAGGAAGTTAGGAAGAAAGGAAAAAGCGCCTGTTATACTTAAAAATTTTCACCTTACGTTTTCTCCTTTTAAAGGAAAACCTTTTCAACAGTGCCTGTAAAAGTGAAATACTTCAAATATTAAGAGCGGTAGGACAATTAGAAAATGAGAATTTTTAGGTGAAAAGTGACATTTTGTAGTATTTCGAATACGCAACCCACGGATAAATATTTTATGGTTTTTTTCAGTTTTTATGACATTTCAACATTTTTTTTTCTTTCTTCGCCGTTGTCTGTGAAGTCCTGAATTCACGGTGGGGAACGTAAGAGGCGTATAAAATAACAATAGAGCCTCTGAGCAACTTCTTTACCCCTGACCGGAATATTAACGAGGGCCTTTCTCTCCCGTCCCTTTACCTTTAGATACAAAACCGCGAAAGGAGAACCCGAAAAAAAGAAAAAGAGGAAGAGAAAACTCACAAACAAGACGTAATAAACAACGGGGAGGTCACGAGTATAAAAAAAGAATAGGGAGGGAAATTTAATAACACCATTCCTACCAATATTTGTACTTAGAATTTTTCACTAGACTGAACCTTTTACAACTAGCGTATCCTTTCAATTTGTATACAATATTAAAAATTGATGGTGGCGCAGTCTAATGGATAATTACATGAACTGAGAAGTTCAACAAAAGTCCCTCATTGGACACAGTTTTCAAAAGTGTGATACTTTTTCACTAGACTGAACCTCTTACAACTAGAATTTCCTTTCAATTTGTATACAATATTAAAAATTGACGGTGGCGCAGTCTAATGGATAATTACATGAACTAAGAAGTTCAACAAAAAGTCCCTCATTGGACACAGTTTTCAAAAGTGTGATACTTTTTCACTAGGCTGAACCTTTTACAACTAGCGTATCCTTCCAATTTGTATACAATATTAAAAATTGACGGTGGGGCAGTCTAATGGATAGTTACATGAACTAAGAAGTTCAACAAAAAGTCCCTCATTGGACACAGTTTTCAAAAGTGTGATACTTTTTCACTAGACTAAACCTTTTACAACTAGCGTATCCTTTAAATTTGTATACAATATTAAAAATTGATGGTGGCGCAGTCTAGTGGATAATTACATGAACTAAGTTCAACAAAAAGCGCCTCATTGAACAGAATTTTCAAAAGTGCGATATATCTCCCTCCTTTTTTAATCAATAGTAAAGTTGACCTTAGTTTGAACACTATTTTGTTCAAACAGACAAGGGAATTCCATTAAAAACATCTTTTTAAAAATTAAAAAAATTTACCTGGTTTGCTCTGACCATTGGGTCATGAAAAACGGACGATTTTCCGCGAGCTTCGCCCAAAATAAGCTCTTCTCTCATACCCCACGAATCGTAGGGTAAAGGCGGCCTCTTTGTATCCTCACAAGTCCGACTTCTTCGTACGAAAGTCTTAAAATGCTCATACAAGCCCTTTCTTTATCGATCTCTTCTAAAATAAAATTGTAAAAATGTTAAAATAATTTTTTTTTTTTTTAAACCTTTTGTTTTTTCTTTTGTTCCATTTCGTTCAGGATGTCTATAAACGATATATTCGACTTCCGGGAGCCAACGTCCGAAAACGACGCCCGGACAGGAAACGTTCGCCTTCGAAGAAAGATTCTGCGCTATCTGGAAATATTAAAAAATTGAAAATAATGAAAGATTCGACGTTTATATGAAAAAAGGCGGAAAAGGTCTCCCTCACACCACAGACGTCAAACTAAAAAATTCTGTCACCCCAAGATATTTTCTTATATTGAAATAAATATATTTTTTATCCTATCAAAATTGATAAATATCGTTCGATATTAGCTCACGATTTTCCCTAAAACCTCCCAGTGATAAATACGCCGGATAAAGGACAAAAAATGGAATAATGAAAAATAGCGTTCATTTTTTTAAGAGAAATTTTATTAAATCCTCAGTACCTTTAAAAACACGGAAATTGTTATTTTAAGTAGAAGAACATTATATGGGCTTAAAAACGTGTTTTTTTAAAACCGCAGTAAAAGATAATAAAATTAGTTTTCGTGCAACAAAATGAGAAAAAATGTTTTTTTTAATAAAGGGGTGGAAGGGCTACCATTCGGAAATACCTGGAGGTTGTGCGGGTTAGCCTATCCATTTAATAAAATACCATTTGGGAAGTCCAGAATATTTTATAAAAAATATTTCTCTTTTTTAATATTTTAATAATTATTTTTAGTGGGCGTTTTCCTCAATTTTACGGATAATTAACCCCCGTTTTGTCAGATTTTCAATTCTCCTCGATCTTTTGGCCGAAAGACTACCTTTTAACTTCCTTAAAGAAGTTATTGTGAGGAAGATAAGGTAGGGGAAGTATAAGGAAGGGGAAGTATAACGGAGGGGGAAATATAAGGAAGGGGAAGTATAACGGAGGGGGAAGTATAATGGAGGGGAAGTACAACAATAAGTACAAGCAAAAATACGTACATGAAAAATCCTTCCTTATACTTCCCCCTCCGTTATACTTCCCCTTCCTTATACTTCCCCTCCCTTAACTTCCCCACAATAACTTCTTTAAGGAAGTTAAAAGGTAGTCTTTCGGCCCAAACATCGAGGAAAATTGATACAAATCTTGTACTGTAAGTAAGTTAAGAAGTTATTGTGTTACGTCGGGTTTTTGGGGAAGGGTCTTCCACACCACGGAGGGTCGAATCAAATATTGATCTTTGATCTTGATCAACTTTGTCTGTGGTGCCGGCTGGCCGTCCTTAGCGATTTTATCCGGAACACTTTACGGCCACAATTTTCAAACGATTTTCACCAAGTTTTTTTTAGTCGGTGAAAAAGAAACTGACCAAGGCGATTTTTGAATTTCGAAAAAATGGCGGAGATATGACTGTTTGAAATTTTAAAAAAATTCACTGCAGCCCTCCTTTATACCCTCCGTTATACTTCCTTTCCTTATACCTCCCCCTCCGTTATACTTCACCCTCCGTTATAGTTCCCTCTCCGTTGTACATCCCCTCCATTATACTTCCCCTTCCACATAATTCCCCCTCCGTTATACTTCCCCTTCCTTATATTTGCCCATCCGTTATACTTCCCTTCCCTTATATCCCCTACCTTATATTTATGAATAAAAACATATGGGTTCTTCATTACATTATACTTCCCCTTCCTTATACTACCCCTTCCGATAACTTTCCCTCTTTAATATACATCTTCCGGGCAGAAATCCTCCCGACTAAATGACTTTTTGAATTTTTCTCCTTATAAACTTTTTTTTAACGGCTTTTCCATTTTCTTCCCTACTTCTATCGGCTGAGAAACACCGTTTCTCAAAATTTCCTCCAGTTTTCCCACTTTTTTTTGTGGTTTTTAACTTCCTTAGAGAAGTTATTGCGATACCCTCAACGTCGGGTTTTTGGGGAAGGGTCTTACAGACCCCGGAGGGTCAATTCGAATATTGGTCTTTACCGATCTCAACTTCGTCAGTGGTTCCGGCCGTCCGGCCGCCCGTAGCATTTTTCCGGAACACTTTACGGCCACAGTTTTTAACCGATTTTCACCAAATTTTCATTTTGTCTCGGCCTCATAGCAAAAAGACGCCTTAAATAGCATTCGGCAAAGCATTAAATGTAAAGAATATTTTATAAATATCTATTTCTTTTTAGGTAGATTTCTTTTCTTCGATATCTACCTATTTTTGACTGAAGAGAGAGGTTTTGTTAAAGAAATTGGCCATTTGAGGTGGTGAAAACTTCTGAAAAGATGACTTCATTAAAACGTTGGGGTCGGCAATCATCGTAAAAAAGGTCGCTTTTATTCCGTCCCGACGGGTGACGGCTCGTTCAAGTCATAAAACTCGTAATAAAAACGTTTAACGAATGTTTTCCACCTCTTGTAAAATGGAAATGTGGCCCTTGTCTCCGAAAAACTCGTTATTTCGTTTCTCCTCCCACGAAGATTGTGAAATAGGTGAGGTTTGCGGTGAAGAAGTAGGTTGGGGATCCTGGGGGTTGGATTCGGTCCAAAATCGTGTTTTGCACTCGAGCTTTTTTTCCTTTTTTCTTATTTTTATGTCTTAACAAGCAGTTCATTGTGTTACAACTTTACACAATTGAAAACTAAAACGGTTTTAAAGAGATAAAAAGATCTTTTTTATATCATGAAATTATTGATTCTTTTCTTTCTTTTTCATTGTACAAAATGATTTTCCTTTTATAGAAAAGCAAAATACTGTCCTTTTTCAACTTTTCTTTTCAAACGATTTTCTCGTTTTGTATGATTTAGAAAAAAAAGCTTTTCAAAACATACAAAATGACCACCGTTTTTTTAAAGAATTTTTTACTCGAAAAAAAAAAATTTTTTTCTATTTTCCAAAGGAAAACTTTTTCGGAAAAACTGCTCCCTATACCTTGTAGATATTCCCAAAGCCTAACGGATGTTTCATACCTTAAATCAAGGTTTAACGACTGATTTTCCACGAAATTATCCATTTAACAGCCCTTTTAACCGCCGAAATATCTATTTAACGGCTGTCCTACACCCTAAATCGACGTTTAACGGCTACTTTAACGCGATATTATCCGTTTAACTGTCCTTTTAGCGCCAAAATATCCATCTAACGGCTGTTCCGCACTCTAAATCGACGTTTAACGGGTGTTTTAAAGCGAAATTATCCGTTAAACAGCCCTTTTAGCCGCCGAAAAATCTATTTAACGGCTGTTCTACACCCTAAATCGACGTTTAACGGCTACTTTAACTCGATATTATCCATTTAACAGCCCTTTTACCCGCCGAAATATCTACTCGTATTTAACAGCTGTTCTACACCCTAAATCGACGTTTAACGGCAACTTTAACGCGATATTATCCGTTTAACTGTCCTTTTAGCGCCAAGATATACATCGAACGGCTGTTCCGCACTCTAAATCGACGTTTAACGGGTGTTTTAAAGCGAAATTATCCGTTAAACTGCTCTTTTAGCGCCAAAATATCCATCTAACGGCTGTTCTACACCGTAAACTAACGATTAACGTCTGATTTTCCGCGAAATTATCCATTTAACAGCCCTTTTAGTCGCCGAAATATCTATTTAACGGCTGTTCTACACCTTAAAAGTCGATTTAGGCTGTAGAACTGCCGTTTGTACATTTTGGCGGTGAAAAATGCAGTAAATCGGATAATATCGAGCAAAATCATCCGTTAAACGTCGATTTAGGATGTAGAACATCCGTTAGATGGATATTTTTGCGATAAAAGTCAGTTAAGTCGACAATTTCGCGGGAAAGCAGCCTTTAAATTTGTATTTTGGATGCAAAACAACATTAAATGGAAATTTCGTACTGTAAAATAGAAAAAAATTTAATTTATTTTGAAGTTTCATGTTCAAAAAACGGTCTCCCACAATTGTTTTTGCCATCTTTTAGTGAAGGATCACAGAAATCCCTTTGGGAAAGGAATTTTTGGTATTTTTCATTGACAAAGCAGAGTTCTCGAGATTTTTTTTTCTCTTTATTTTCCCTCCCGATGTTCACCATCTCAAGCCTGTAGACATAACCGAGAACAGTTCTCGAACTCAAATCAAGGGAGCCACTCATTGGGGTTGACATATCGCAAAAGTCCACGACTTTCGAGTGGTTTCATGGGGTCAAAATGGCGGCTTTTGCGGGGCTTGGGAGGGAGAGAGAGGGACCAAAACTCCTCTAAGTAAACTTCAGAAGCAGACCTAAGCCCCTTAAACAGACAGCCTGTTTAACAGACAAGATAATACTAGGATTCAATTTAGTTAATCCGTTTTTTCCTCTTGACATTTCCGCCATTTTTTTATTATATTAATTTTATTACAAAAGGCCTTTCTCAAAAAGGAGATTCTTCTACTTAGATAAATCCTCCCCCTTTTCCTATCAAAAACGAGTTTATATTGCGTTCTGTTTTCCCCCTTTAGAAAATTGGTATTCAAAAGAGTCAAAGAAAAGAAGCTCGTTTAAAAAGGAACTTTTCGACAATTCAAAACAGACTACAAAAGAATTTAAAATACTATTTGAATTTTAAGGCATCAAGACATCAAATGTTAAAGAGGGAACAGTAGTTTCCTATATTTGAACACTAAAAATCATCGGAAAATTTTTTACAAAAGCTACCTCACCTTATTTTGGGAATGTCTACAAGGTATAGGGAGCAGTATTTCCGAAAAAGTTTCCTTTGGAAAATAGAAAACTTTTTTTTAGAGTAAAAAATTATTCCAGCCGTTAAACGTCGATTTATGGTGTAGAAGAGCCGTTAAATGGATATTTTGGCGGTAAAAGGGCTCTTACATGGATAATTTCGGGAAAAATCAGACGTTAAACCTTGATTTAGGGTATAAAACATCCGTTAGATGTATATTTTAGCGGTAAAAGGGTAGTTAAACGGATAATATCGCGGGAATACAGACATTATTCGTCGATTAAGAGAGCCGTTAAACGTCGATTTAGGATGTAGAACAGCCGTTAAATGGATATTTTGGCGCTAAAAGGACAGTTTAACGGATAATATCGCGTTAAAGTAGCCGTTAAACGTCGATTTAGGGTGTAGAACAGCCGTTAAATAGATATTTCGGCGGCTAAAAGGGCTGTTAAATGGATAATTTCGCGGAAAATCAGACGTTAACCGTTAGTTTAGGCTCTTCTACATCCGAAATCAACGTTTAACGGCTGCTTTAACGCGAAATTATCCGTTTAACTGTCCTTTTAGCGCCAAAATATCCATCTAACGGCTATTCTACACACTAAACTAACGATTAACGTCTGATTTTCCACGAAATTATCCATTTAACAGCGCTTTTAACCTCCAAAATATCCATTTAACGGCTGTTCTACACCCTAAATCGATGTTTAACGGCTGTATTCCCGCGATATAATCCGTTTAACTACCCTTTTAGCGCCAAAATATACATCTAACTGATGTTTTATACCTTATATCAAGGTTTAACGTCTGATTTTCCACGAAATTATCCATTTAACAGCCCTTTTAACCGCCAAAATATCCATTTAACGGCTGTCCTACACCATAAGTCTACGTTTAACGGCTGGTTTATAACTATGAAATTAATTTTAAATCTTTAATTAATTATAAAATATCAATCTAAAGATGTTCTAAATCCTACATTTACGTTTAACGGCTGGATTCCCGTGAAATAATCCGTTTAAACGCTGTTTTACCGCCAAAATATACATCGAACGGCTGTTCCGCACCCTAAATCGACGTTTAACGGGTGCTTTAAACCGAAATTGTCAGTTCAACTGTCCTTTTCGCGCCAAAATATCCATCTAACGGCTGTTCTACATCCTAAATCGACGTTTAACGGCTGCTTTAACGCGAAAATATCCGTTTAACTGTCCTTTTAGCGCCAAAATAGCCATCTAACGGCTGTTTTTACACCCTAAATCAAGGTTTAATGTCTGATTTTTCCCGAAATTATCCATGTAACAGCCCTTTTACCGCCAAAATATCCATTTTTAACGGCTGTTCTAACCCTAAATCGACGTTTAACGGCTTCTTTAACGCGATATTATCCGTTTAACTGTCCTTTTACCGCCAAAATATCAATCTAACGGCTGTTTACACCCTAAATCGACGATTAACGTCTGATTTTCCACGAAATTATCCATTGAACAGCCCTTTTAAACCGCCAAAATATTCATATAACGGCTGTTCTACAACCCAAAACTAACGATTTTCGTCTGATTTTCCACGAAATTATCCGTTTAACTGTCCTTTTAGCGCCAAAATGTCCATCTAACGGCATTTTCCTGTCCTAAATCGACGATTAACGGCAGCTTTTCCACGATATCATCCGTTTTACTACCTTTTACCGCCAAAATATCCATTTCTACACCTTAATATATGTTTAACGGCTGATTTATGATTATAAAAATTAATTACCAATCGCTTAATAAAATTAAATATTAGGTAAGTAAATTCAATTAAATTCAATTTTGCGGAATTCCCCCTTGTATCTTCTAAATTGGAGTTCAATTTGCTCCATTAGTAAATGAATATGATGAGAAGTGACTTAAACAAATATAAAGAAATATTATATTTAAACAAAAATAACGAAATAATAATTATTTTTATTCTGTATATTTTCCGTAAGGGGGGCATATTTTAATCAAATAATAATTATTTATTGGTGTATTATTATAATATTTGTTTTTAAATTATTGTTTGATATTGAAGGATAGAAAAGCAAAAATATTTTTTCCTTTTATATTTCCAATATAGGGTGAGAAATTGTATTGTGTGGTTACACTCACCGCTGCGCTATAGACGACGAACATGACTTCCTCGAGATTAAATCCGCCTGACTCGCGCCTTGTATGAGCCAAGATTTACCTCTGAGACCGTATTTCCTTTTATACAACGGCTCCAGAGGGCTTTCGAACAGCCTTCGTCACCGTAGACAAAGGTGTTGTGTGTCCATTCCATTGAATACCAATGCCATCTCAAATATTCCGACCGACCCTCGCATCTGAAAAAAAAAATATGAAATTATTTTGGGTTGAAGTCTGAAGAAATGAGAGTAGATCAGCTGGATGCAATAGATTCGGTTAAGACGTACCCCCCCCCCCCCCTCAACCTTCATCAACTTTTCCCAAAATCAACACAGAGGGTGCGATTTTGAAGAAATTAGGGTAAACCTGCTGGATGCAACAGATTCGGTTAAGACGTACCCAACCCCCAAACGACTTTTCCCAAAATCAAGACACAGAGGGTGCTACTTGAAGAAATGAGGGTAAATGAGCTGGATGCAATAGATATGGTTAAGTCGTAAACCCCCCCCCCCCCCTCCAACGACTTTTCCCAAAATCAAGACACAGAGGGTGCTACATTGAAGAAATGAGCGTAAATCAGCTGGATGCAATAGATTCGGTTAAGACGTAACCCCCCCCCCCTCCAACGACTTTTCCCAAAATCAAGACACAGAGGGTGCTACCTTGAAGAAATGAGCGTAAATCAGCTGGATGCAATAGATTCGGTTAGGACGTCCCCCCCCCCCTACAACGACTTTTCCCAAAATCAAGGCACAGAGGGTGCTACTTTGAAGAAAATGAGGGTAAGTCAGCTGGATGCAATAGATTCGGTTAAAAGGTCGGGTTGGCAGATTATCAATCATTAAAATCACCAGTCTTTAATCGCAACAGAACTGTCATCACTAATCTGGCATAAACAGTCGTTAGAAGGTGGGATTCCCAGATAAGCAGTTATTAAACGGTGGGATTGGCAGATAAACCGTCTTCACATCGCCAGTCTTTCACATAAACAGTCGTTAAGATTGGCAGATTAACAGTCTCAAGGTTATATGTGCAGAAAAAGCCATTACATAGCCAGTCTTTCACATAAACAGTTGTTAAAAGGTGGGGTTAGCAGATAAACAGTCATTAAATCGCCAGACTGACAGAGCAACTGTCATCTTTAGTCAGGCACACAGTCGTTAAATGGTGAGATTGGCAGATAGACTGCCGTTTAATCGTTAGGAGGTCAGCTTAGCAGATAAACCCTCGTTAAATCGTTTTAACGAGATAGAGAGTCCCTTCATAATAAAATGATGTACAATTTTGAATGAAAAATTGGACCTTCAAGACCTTATTTATATTTTGTCGTAAACAGTATTGTAGAAACCTTGTTATGGTTTTTTAAACTTTTATAACTGCTTGACTTTTTTATTTCCCTCTCGGGGGCGAACATGTATGACATCAATTTTCGAACTTTCGACAATGTATACGTAACAACCTTGAAGGTCTTTTTTTATCTAAGTTAAGATGGAGTTTTCTTGAGAAAAATTTTAGTTTTTGAAATCCTATTAAAAATTAGTTGAAGGGG
Source organism: Orius insidiosus (assembly GCA_014119065.1). Classification (NCBI taxonomy): domain Eukaryota; kingdom Metazoa; phylum Arthropoda; class Insecta; order Hemiptera; family Anthocoridae; genus Orius; species Orius insidiosus. The sequence goes on from JACGAQ010000757.1 coordinate 17,238, forward strand.
TGAGAAAAAAATGTGTTTGTGTTTTCTTCGTTTTCTCACAAAACAATTCGTTGCCGACGTCCCTGAGGGGTTAGAAGAGAGGAAAAGGCAAAAAGTATTTGGGACATTAGTCAACTTCTGCGTAACGTCGAAAGTTTCGGATTGTTTCAAACTGCGCCTTTTTTTTTTTTTAACGTCCCTTTCGTCTTTTATGAAGCAGATGGAACCTAGCAAAAGTTGATACTCAAGTGGGCGAGTGTTTTAATTCGAAAATCCCCTACCGCTTTCCCGCATTATCGAATTATTAAACACGCTCTCCCGCCCTTTATTCCAGAAATCCGAAACCGGACCCTTTCATATCCCTCGCTTTATCCATTTTCGATAATATACCAAATTAATATTGAGTGCTCCGTAATACCTAGAAGACAATATATATTTTGTGCGAATTCCCTTTTTAGGAATGCATTGAATACCTCGTGCGTAAGCGCGTTGTTCATCATGAAAGTATGGATTGTATCTATTTCAATGCATGCATCCTTTAAAAGAGGAAGCAAAGCCCCTACGAAATGGACAAGAGGCTTAACCCTTTCAAGACCGCAGGCGACTATAGTTGCCATGAGCGCATGTCGCTTGGAGGCCGCAGGCGACTTTGGCCATCTATTGGTGCAGAAATGAACTCGTGATGATCGCATCAATCGTCGCTTTCTGTGCTTTGCTGGGCGCTGAAGTGAGGGAAAAGTGCTGCGCCAGTAGCGCAGAGAATTTGGCGTCGACGCGGTCTCGAAAGGGTTAAAGGCTGCAAAAGATTGTAAAGGGGACGTCCAGAAACTCGAGGAAATGACCCAAAAAGATGTTCCTTCGTTTCCTATTTTTTTGCATATTTTCAGCTGTTATCGGATAATTGAGTTTGATAAACAGATGAATAGGCCATAATCAACATGAAGAACTCATATTTTATCAAACCAATTGTCCTTCGGCCCTTTAACTCCTTTTTTATAAACGTTGATTTGTTAGATTCCGATTTTATGAACACTGAATACAATCCAGACAAATCAAAAGTATCAGATCAATAGTAACTGCTAATTAGTTATTGACGTCACTAAGGGAAATTTCGTATCGAACAAAATAATTTAGAGATAGACATACAATTCACATTTCAATTGGTTTTCAAGGAATTATTTATAGTACCATTGCTTTACCTACCTACCTTGGCTTAATTTATGTCGAGATGCACTATGCCGACAAGCTTAAAGAGAGGCTTTTGGGGATAGATGCGTCATGAGACATGCACTTTTATTTAAATGTCACTGCACTTATCTAAAAAGTCATTTTTAAGCCGAAAGTATTTTTTTTTTTTGATAGCTTTTTGGTCAATTTCATTATCGAAATGCACATGTTCAACTGCTATTATGGTGAAATGTGTTATGCCGATGTGTACTCCTCATTTTAACAGTATAAGCAATAAAAACTTAGTATTCTCTATCGCTATTAGTTATTGACGTCGAGAGGAGGCAAGTGAAATTGGTGGCAGCGCTTGAGTTTCCCGACTTGGAATGGTCCTATGGTTCTGTGAAAGGAGGCAAGTGAGATTGGTGGCAGCGCTAGAGTCTCCCGACTTGGGGGTCCTATGGTTGAAAGGAGGCAAGTGAAATTGGTGGCAGCGGTAGTATCCCAACTTGGAATTGTCCTACGGTTGAAAGGAGGGAAGTAAAATTGGTGGCAGCGCTAAAGTCTCCCGACTAGAAATTTTCCTACGGTTCTTTGAAAGGAGGCAAATGAAATTGGGTGGCAGCGCTTGTCTCTCGACTTGGAATTGTCCTACGGTTGTTTGAAAGGAGGCGAGTGGAATTGGTGGCAGCGGTAGAGTTTCCCGACATGGAATGGTCCTACGGTTCTGTGAAAGAGGCAAGTGAGATTGGTGGCAGCGCTAGAGATTTGACATTGTCTTACGTTGCTTAAAAAGGAGGCAAGTGAAATTGGTGGCAACGCTAGAGTCTCCCGACTTGGAATGGTCCTACGGTTCTATGAAAGGAGGCAAGTCAAGTTGGTGGCAGCGCTAGAGTCTCCCGACCGTACTTCAATTAACGCCCTTAAAGAAAAGTGGTGAGAAATTTTGGTTGCTCACCCTGTTCAGTGTGGCCTGGCGGGGCGAAGACTTACTGTCTTAAAATTTTTTTTCGATAGTCTTTATTAAAAATCATTAAACGCTACTTTGAGGGATTTCCCGTTGGAGGCAGCTTCAGACCTTAACTGTCTAACTAATTTTTAGCCCGAAAATTCATTTAAAAAATTATGGTGGATTACTGGGGTTGAAGAGTAATTTGTAACACGTTAAATCTTAGTAGGTTAAGTAGATACGAGTGTAAACCTGGTCCTGAGGTTTCGGACAATGGTTTATTGTCCGAAGTGAAGTAACAAAGGACTCGCGCAGGCCTCAAACTATTCCAGGACTCATTTACTCAAAGCTCCTCGGTGTTTTTTTTTTTATATTCACTCCTACGTCCTCCTCGTCAAGGGTATCTTTCAAACAAAGGTATCCGTAAGAGGGTGCGGAAGAGTGGTTTCCCTAACTCTGAAAACAATGCTTTTTTTTCCTACTGTATAATATGCATGAAAAACGTTTTCACTATTTTAAATTTAAAACATTAAAAAGTTCAACTTCTCAGTAATGTTCAATATGAAATTTTGCTTTCCACGTCAACTAGTTAATCAGCGATAGAGAATACCGAGTTTTATTGCCTATACTGTGAAAATGGGGAGAACACCAGCATAATGCATTTCACCCTAATAGCAGTTGAACATAAATGTGCATTTTGATAATAAAATTGACCAAAAAGCTCTCAAAAATTAAAAAACAGAATAATGCATTTCGCTAAATGACTTTTCAGATGAGTGCAGTTCGGCATTTAAATAAAAGTGCAAGTCCCATGATGCGTCCCCTAAAAGCCTCTCTTTAGACTTGCCGTTTCGGCATAATGCATCTCGACATAAACTAAGCCACTCTAGCGCTGCCACCAATTTCACTTGCCTCCTTTCAAAGAATCGTAGGACAATTCCAAGTCTCTGGCGCTGCCATCAATTTCATTTGCCTCCTTTCATAGAACCGTAGGACAATCCCAAGTCGGGAGACCCTAGCGCTGCCACAATTTCACTTGCCTCCTTTCAAAGAACCGTAGGACAATTCCTAGTCGGGAGACTTTAGCGCTGCCACCAATTTTACTTCCCTGCTTTCAACCGTAGGACAATTCCAAGTTGGGATACTACCGCTCAATTTCAACCGTAGGAACTCTAGCGCTGCCACCAATTTACTTCCTCCTTTCAACCGTACAATTCCAAGTCGGGAGACTACCGCTGCCACCAATTTCACTTTCTTTCAACCGTAGGACAATACCAGGTCGGGAGACTCTAGCGCTGCCACCAATTTCACTAGCCTCCTATCAAAAAATTCCAAAAAACATTAGATTTCCATATTTTAATGTTTTTTAATCTTAAATTAGCTCGATAAAACGTTTACCGTCATCATAGTCCCCATTAGCGTTTATAATTATCACAAATTAATCCACGGTTGTCTTGATGTGTCAAGTGTATAAGATTAGACGCGGCGGCGTTGCGGCCTCTGAGCGTAATTATTTCGAACCGAGGCTTTTAGCGTCTCAAGCTTTCGCGTTAAACAACCACCCTTCCTCCGCCCTTCCTACCGAATTCGCGGTCTCGCAATATATCACGTCACTTGAGAGTGGGTCTCATTATTCAGCCATTCACTAATTTACGTGTAAGCAAACATTGGGGAATCTCCTAGAAACCGGTTTTCTAAGCCAAATAACCTAAAAATAAATCAATGAAGAGTATTAGGGCAAATAAGGCCGAAGGTAAAAAGGGCCTGGGAAAAAGTTCGAATGGTGAAGGGACGCCATGGAGAAAGGGAGTTAATTCCGATGGATTTTGCCGAGTTTCAGGACTTGATTTACTAAAATGCCCTTTTATCAACATTCATCCCTTCAAAGAAACTTCAAATTTGATTTCACAAAATATTTATTACGAACAAAGGTACTTTGATCAATAAAAACCCCTCTCCCCATCGTAAAAACAATAAAATTAATAATCCTCTCTAATAGTAAAACAGAAAAAAAAGGTCAGAGATATCAGGATATTTTTGATTTTTGCATTGGTGGAAAATAAAATTCATTGTTGTCGCAAAATTTTTATTTTACTGAAAGTAGCACCCTCCGTGTCTTGATTTTGGGAAAGTCGTTGGAGGGGGGGGGGGGGGGGGGTGCGCCTTAACCGAATCTATTGCATCCAGCTGATTTACCCTCATTTCTTCAAAGTAGCACCCTCTGTGCCTTGATTTTGGGAAAAGTCTCTGGAGGGGGGCGGGACGTCTTAACCGAATCTATTGCATCCAGCTGATCTACCCTCATTTCTTCAAAGTAGCACCCTCTGTGCCTTGATTTTGGGAAAAGCCGTTGGAAGGGGGGGGGGGAGGCGTTACGTCTTAACCGAATCTATTGCATCCAGCTGATCTACCCTCATTTCTTCAAAGTAGCACCCTCTGTGTCTTGAATTTGTGAAAAGTCGAGGAGGGGGGGGGGAGTCTCAAATGACTGTTTATGTGAAAGAATGGCGATGTAATGATTGCTTATCAGATAAGAGAAGATTCTGCCAATCTTACATTCTTGTGATTGTTAATCTGCCAATCCCACCGTTTAATGACTGTTTACATGGCAATCTCATGTTCTAACGATTGTTAGAACATAACATAACATAACGTTAGAACATAACATAACATAACGTTAGAACATAACATAACATAACGTTAGAACGGTTGTTAGAACATGACGAACGACGAACATAACGAATCTACACTTCCATTTTTCAATGTTTTTGGTATTTCCTCTCAATTTTTCCCAAAAACTCTTTTGTCCCAATTCCATGAAAGTTCAACTGTTATTTTTCTTTTGCTCCAAAATTGAAAAATCATAAAAATTAGCTATTTAAACAAGTTTTTCAAAGTGTTCGAAAAGTTATTTAAGAATAAACGGCAGCTTTTTCTCGTTGGCTTTTCGTAAGACGGATAAGCCTCATCAATCTTTATGTTTTTGGGCTTTTCTAATTAACCTGACAGTTTTTATTCTCTCCTTTTCCACGGTTTTTTTTTATCTCGAAGCTCCCGCGTTCAATTTATTTTCACGCGAGAGATTTATCTCCTTGAAAATTATTATAAGCGGTATTAGCATATTGACACGTTATATCACGTTTTTCCAACGTTGTTTTTATCCTCGAGCATCCTTTATCTTAAACGCTAACTAGTCATTTGAATTCAAATCGCCTTTTTTCGCTAAATAGGCTGATATAAAAAAAATTGATTTTCATAATTTCTGAGCTCCTTTTATTGTTTATAAGAGAGTTTTTTTCTTCATTTGCCGTTCGATAAGACAAACACTCGTTTTTCCGCAAATTGCAATTAAGAGTTTCTCTTCTCGTAGGACATAAATCAAGATTCCCCTCCCGGCGTTCGACGGCTCCCTCCCTCACGCCTCACGGCAGAACTAAATGGATTATCAATTCATTAAGAAACTCCAGTGCCTTTTTGTTCGTATCCGAGACCTTTCTTTAGCTTATCCACCTTCTAGAGTTCATTTAAAGCTTGTTAATATAATTTATAACGAAAAAAAAAAACTTTAACGTATTTTGTAAACGTGAATTTTTCCCAGGTGATGCCGAGTTTTGAGAAACTCCTCTCAGGAATCATTTCAACCTCTGAATCTTTAAATAGTGTAGCTGTAAATCTGGCAAGGTAACTACGGTTTAGTTGCCGATCTGACATTCTTTAGTCTTAAGTCAGTCTTTAGGTCGTCTTATTGGCAGTAAAATGGTCGTTGTGATCGTCAGATCGGCAGCTAAATAGCCGTCAGGCCTGCAGATTAGCAGCTAAACAGCCGTTAGATTGTCAGCAGCTAAATAGTCGTTCGATTATCAGCAGCTAAATAGTCTTTAGTCGTCTTATTGGCAGTAAAAAAGTCGTTGTTGATCGTCAGATCGGCAGCTAAATAGCCGTCAGGCCTGCAGATTAGCAGCTAAAAAGTCGTTAGATAGTCGAATCGGCAGCTAAACAGTCGTTAGATTTTCAGCAGCTAAACAGTCTTTAGGTCGTCTTATTGGCAGTAAAAAAGTCGTTTGTTGATCGTCAGATCGGCAGCTAAATAGCCGTCATGCCTGCAGATTAGCAGCTAAAAAGTCGTTAGATAGTCGAATCGGCAGATAAACAGTCGTTAGATTTTCAGCAGCTAAACAGTAGTTAAGTCGTCTTATGGGTAGTAAACAGTCATCAGATCTTCAGGTTGGCTTCTTAATAGTCGTCAGATTAGCAGCTAAACAGTCGATAGATTGTCAAATCGGCAGCTAAACAGTCGTTAGATTGTCCAATCGGCGGCTAAACAGTAGTAAGATTGTCGAATCGGCGTCTTAACAGTCGTTAGATTATGATTTATGAGTATCTAAACAGCGATAGATTGTCAGCAGCTAAGCAGTCGAGAGATTCTCAGCTGCTTAACAGCCGTTAGATTGTCAGCAGCTAAGCAGTAGTTCGATTATCAGCAGCTAAACAGTCTTTAGGTCGTCTTATTGGCAGTAAAAAAGTCGTTGTTGATCGTCAGATCGGCAGCTAGATAGCGGTCAGGCCTGCAGATTAGCAGCTAAAAAGTCGTTAGATAGTCGAATCGGCAGATAAACAGTCGTTAGATTTTCAGCAGCTAAACAGTCGTTAAGTCGTCTTATGGGCAGTAAAACACTCATCAGATGTTCAGGTTGGCTTCTTAATAGTCGTCAGATTAGCAGCTAAACAGTCGTTAGATTGTCAAATCGGCAGCTAAAAAGTCGTTAGATTGTGAGCAGCCAGCCGATAGATTGTCAGCAGCTAAACTGCTCACAATCTAACGACTGTTTAGCTGCCGATTCGACAATATAACGACTGTTTACCTGCCGATTCGACAATATAACGAATGTTTACCTGCCGATTCGACAATCTAACGACTTTTTAGCTGCTAATCTGCAGGCCTGACGGCTGTTTAGCTGCCTATCTGACGATCAACAACGACTTTTTTGCTGCCAATAAGACGACATAAAGACTGTTTAGCTGATGATAATCTAACGACTGTTTAGCTGCTGACAATCTAACGGCTGTTTAGCTACTGACAATCTATCGACTGTTTAGCTGCTGACAATCTATCGAATGTTTAGCTGCTGACAATCTATCGACTGTTTTGCTGCTGACATTCTAACGACTGTTTACCTGCTAAAATCAAACGACTGTTTTGCTGCTAATCTGCAGCCCTGACTGCTGTTTACCTAATCTGAAGACCTGACAACTGTTTTCTGACGATCTAAAGGATGTTTGTCAGCCATTAAAAATCTAAATCCATGGTTTTGAAATTCGCAAAAGATTTTATTTTTATCAATCAAGTTTGGCTTTTGCTTCCAGCGACGATACTAAAAGAAAAAATACAATGATATGATAAAATATGAATTCAAAGGGAGAGAAAAAAATAATCCTGCAATTACTTAACTTTCTCGTTTATTTTTCTTTTCTCCAAACAGAAACGTTATTTGATGAAACTTAGACTTAAAAGCAACGCTTCTCTTGTTCGTAAAAAAGGCAGGAGAATAAGGAGGAAAAATTTTAATTGCTTTTTATATTTTTTTAAGTATAAGTCGGGATATAAAAACACAACAAAAAGGCTTTAAAAGACATTTTATATATTTCGAAAATGGGTGTTTTCCCTCCTCACCCCGGCCGCCTCGCACTCTTTCTGAGAGGACCCGAAAGCTTTTATGTTGCGAGTCATCTCTCGACGGTATCACTTCAAGGATTTACCTTTTAGTTCCTTACAGTGTAAATAGTCATGTCTGAACACGTTTTATGCACGTTTGCCTTTAGTATGACAGTAACATGCGAATCAATAGTCTAGTAGATGCTACGATTATCAATTTATAACATAATTTTAAGGCATAGAAATGCTGAAATAAGTCTAGAAGGCCCGAAATGAGAGTAATACGATTTTATTTTTAGATATAGCTGTCTAAAAAGAGGATAAAAACTGCCAGTGTAAAACGGGAATTTTTGAACAAATTTGATTTCCTTTATCGCGCACGTCCTATAAATTAAGTGCCAGGGAAACGGCTTTTGATTCCTTTTCCTCGAAGGTTCACGTACGAAATTGCGTCCCGGTTGAAGGTAGGAAGGAGGGGACTGTAGAGTGAAGTTGGCGGGAGAATAACGAGCGTCCGTGGTAAACGTGACGTCGATCGGCTCCGCTCTCCGGATATTATCTCCAGAATAACCGTCACGGGGGACATATCAACCGTTAAAATACTTCTATCTATCCTTATTTTTTATTTATATTTTTTTTTTATTAAAAAACGAAGGTGAAACTTATAAAAGATAAAATACGTTTATGATCGTCAGATTGGCTTTTAAATAGTCGTCAGATTAGCAGCTAAACAGTTTTGTCTTTAGATTGGCAGCTAAACAGCCGTCAGGCCTGCAGACTAGCAGCTAAAAAGTCGTAAGTCGACAAGTTAGCTTCTAAATGCTTGTCAGGCTTATAGATTAGCAGCTAAACAGTCTTCTGACCGTCAGATTGGCGGCTAAATAGCCTTCAGGTCTGCAGACCAGCAGTTAAACAGTCGTGAGATCGAATGGTTAGATTCTAAATACTTGTCAGGCCTACAGATTTGCTGCTAAACATTCGTTACATCATCAGATCGGCACCTAAAAAGTCGTGAGTCGACAGGTTAGCTTCTAAATACTTGTCAGGCCTTCAGATTAGCTGCTGAACAGTCATTAAATCGTCAGATCGGCACCTAAATAGTCGTATTATCGACAGTTAACTTCTAAATACTTGTCAGGCCTACAGACTAGCAGATAAACTGTCGTTAAATCGACGATCTTACGACTGTTTAGCTGCAGATTTGACATTCTAACGACTTTTTAGCTGCTAAGCTGCAGGCCTGACGGCTTTTTAGCTGCCAACCCCGAACGACTGTTTAGCAGCTAATCTATAGGCCTAAGGCTGTTTAGCTGCTGACAAACTATCGGCTGTTTAGCTTCTCACAATCTAACGACTGCCTAGTTGCAAATCCAACGATCTAACGACTGTTAAACAACTAATATGACGATATAAAGACCGTTTAGCTGCAAATGTGCAGGACTGACGGCTGCTCAGCTGCTAATGTGCAGGCCAGACGGCTGTTAAGCTGCTAATGTGTAGGCCAGACGGCTGTTTAGCTGCTAATGTGCAGGCCTGACGGATGTTCATCAGCCAACCTGCCGACTGTTTAGCTGCTAATCTGCAGCCTGACGACTTCTCTAATTACCTTAATTAGGTTACATTATTGGCTGTAAATTGTAAACAGTCATAAGATCGTCAGGTTGGCTTCTTAATATTCGTCAAATTAGCAGCTACACAGTCGTTAGATCGGCATGTCGGAAGCTAAGCCACCGTTAGGCCTCCACATTAGGAGCAAAACAGTTGTTAGATTGTCAAATCGGAAATTAAACAGTCGATCAATTGTCAGCAGAATTTAAATTACATTTTATTCCTGCCTACAGGGAGTTTTCAATGGGGAGGGCTAAGGGTGGTATTTTAATTGCATATAAATCGACCATAGAGCATATTGTAAGTCTTTCAGAAATATTAGAGTACCCTATAATTAAAATCAAAACACTCCACCAAGATATCAATCTGGTCCCAGCCTATTTAACCCCCTCGTCCGTCTCAAAGAAGGATGCCTGGGACAGAGCGTTCGAGGAATTTAAAAATATATTTTACTATAATACCGATAAATACTTTGTAACTGCGGGGGACTTCAATGCAAGAATAGCATCAGGTCAGTGCCTCCCAAAAAAATTAACTTTAGACGAACAAAAGTCCCATGAAAGGAAAGCGAAAGATAAGGTTTTAAATGGGAATGGTCGAAAGTTCATAGAATTTTGTAGTGAAAATGACTTGATAATTTTAAATGGAAGGGTTCTGTCGGACCGAGATGGTGAATTTACGTATATCAGTCCAAATGGTTGTTCGACTGTTGATTATTGTTGTGTCTCGAAGGATATTTCACATCTTGTAAATGAATTTATCGTTCATCCGGAAACTTTTTCAGACCATATGCCTATTTCTTTTCAAATTAATACAAGATGCAATCTTAGGCAAGTAGAGGGGGCTCACCTAGAAAATCTAGTATGGAATCCCAAGATGGAGGAAGCCTATAAAAACAATCTAAATAAGTTTATCGATTCATCCCCCCGGTGCGTCCCGATTTCATCTCACATGGATAACTTTTTTGAGGAGGCGATAAAAGCATCGTGGCCATCTCGAAGTGATAATTTTTTGCGATTGTTCCGAAAAAATGACTGGTTTGACTATGACTGTCTAGCTGCGAGGAAAAAAACTCTTGCACTACTTAAACTCTTTCGTAAAGCGGATACTCCAAGCACTAGAAAAGCGTATACGAAATGCCAAAAAGATTTTAAACTATTGTGGCAGAAAAAAAAGAGGGAGTATTTCGAAGAAACGATTAGTAAGTTTGCAAATGCAAGAGACGCGAGGGAGTTCTGGATGCTTGCGAACAAATTTAAAACGAGAAGTTTAAACGTCGCCGGTAGTATCACGCAGGATACATGGAAAGATCACTTCAAGAACCTGCTTAACCCCACATTGGTTTCCCTTCATAGTTTCCCCGATTTGAATGCCCTTAGTAACGAGGTGCTAGATGCGCCGTTCACTATAGAAGAACTTAATAATGCTATAGGAGCATTAAAGACTAAAAAGACCCCTGGGCCTAACGGGATCCCATCGGAGTTCCTCAAATCCGCGACCCCAGAATTCAAGGACAGGCTATTGGCTCTTTTCAACTTTGTATTTGAACACGGTGAGGTTCCCTCGTCTTATGGAAAGTCAATAATTATCCCATTGCATAAACAAGGCAATAAAAATGACCCGTCCAACTACAGGGGCATATCATGTATAGACACGGATGCCAAAACTTTTGCAAGTCTGTTGTTGAATCGTATGCAAAGCTTTGTCGAAGGTTCGAACTTGATGTCAGAGTACCAGGCAGGGTTCAGAAGAGGTTTCTCGACAGTAGACCACATATTCTCTTTATCAAATATAATAAAACTAAAGTTGCGTCAAAAGGGTAATAAAGTTTACGGTTTTTTCGTGGATCTCAAAGCGGCATTCGACTCAGTCGATAGAGGACATCTCCTGAAAAAATTAGCCAAGCTCGGTTTTTCCAGAAAAATACTAAACATTTTAAGATCCACATTTATGCAAACGAAGTCTGCCGTAAGAACTAAAGATGGTAGTCGGAGTTCTTTGAGGTGTTTTCGGGAGTAAGGCAAGGTTGTGTGTTGAGTCCTTTAATTTTTTCGTTATTCCTTGACGACCTTCCCGAAACTCTAGATTATGGGATACGATGTGGACATACAAAAGTTAAAATTCTGATGTACGCAGATGACATTGTGATCTTAACTGAATCACCCACAGCACTCCAGAAGAATATAGACCAGCTAGAAGATTATTGTACCAAATGGAATCTGAACGTGAATCTGGCGAAATCCAAAATAATGGTTTTTAGGAACGGTGGAAGGGCTGCAAAAAATGAAAGGTGGTTCTTTAAAGGAAAAAAAATTGAAGTCGTTAACAAGTATAAATATCTAGGAGTAGTTTTCACCCCTAAACTATCGCTATCTGAGCACTTTTCCAAAAAAAGTTACACAGCAAAATATGCCATTAATAGTGTGTGGGTGAAACTTATTTCCAATCCCGACATCGCGTTCAAGAATAAGTTTCAAATATTCCTTAGCGTTTCACGCTCAATGTTATGCTACGCTTGCCAAGCCTGGGGTTCCAGCGCTACGAAGAAGTAGAAGCCTTTCAGCGATACTTCATTAGAAAACTCTATGGCCTTCCATCGTTTACTCCTAAGTATGCCATATACCTAGAGACAGGTGTAGACTTAGTCTATATACATACACTGCAACTGCACCTCAAGTATCTTACTAAAGTCCTCGTTCTTGCAGATTCGAGACTGCCAAAAATCATAGCTGTTGAAACGATTAAGGCAAATACATATTGGTTCAGTGCTCTAAATGAATTGGTCCTCGAACTCGACTTAAACTTCTCCCTCTCCCTCGAAAATAGTGCAGAATGGCTTTCGTTTTTGCCCAAGATAGTAGAAGCTATCCGATCAAGGCACCATAGAGATTGCTTAGACCAACTATCTCGGACTTCCAATTTTCTTCTTTACAAGGAACTTGATCACAGCAAGCAGCTTTTTGATTTTAATTCAAGCCCCTCAAAAATTAAGTCGTCTTATATTGCTCGATGGTGGTTTAAACTAAGAGGAGAACTTTTATTTTTAAACTCATCCCCTGTCAGAAACAAAAACTCAAATATTTGTTCGTTATGTAATGATAAAGTAAAGGAAGATACGATTCATTTCATTGCAAATTGCACAATATTGGCGGAAATTAGACATTTGTACTTGGGAAAATCAAAAATCACAAAGAATGACTTGGTACAGGAATTGAATAAACCCGGATCGGTAAGATTAATCAAATACGTAAGACACGCTCTGGAATACCGAAATGAATTGGTCAGTTACTTTAACTATTAAAATTTCAATCAACAAATCAACAAATAGGTAAATGAAATTAAACTTAAAATTAAAAATATAAACAAAAAAAAAAAAAAAAAAACTCACTCTCCAGCAGACGGTTTTTTAAAAACCATGCTGTACAACATGGTACTTGTAAATAAAATAATTGTATAAATTCAAAAGTATTGTATTATTTTAAAATATATTTTCCAAGTAACAGGATAATATTTAACTATTATTGTAAAAGAAGAAAACTTTTTATTTTTATTTATACATTTAAACTAACTTGAAAATAAAGTACTTTTTTCATTCATTCATTCATTCAATTGTCAGCAGCTAAACAGTCGTTAAGTCGTCTTTTAGGCAGTAAAACAGTCGTTAGATCGTCAGATCGGCAGCAAAATAGGCCTTAGGCCTGTAGATTAGCTGCTAAACAGTCGTTCGGTCGGCATTTCGGCAGCTAAAAAGCTGTCAGGTCTGCAGCTTAGCAGCTAAAAAGTCGTTAGAATATCAAATCGGCAGCTAAACAGTTGTTAGATCGTCGATTTAACGACTGCTTAGTTGCAAATCCAACGATCTAACGACTGTTATACAATTAATAAGACGATATAAAGCTGCTAATGTGTAGGCCTGACGGCTGTTTAGCTGCCGACCTTCCGATCTAACTTTTAGCAGCTAATCTGCAGGACTGACGGCTTTTAACTAATCTGGAGACCTGACAACTGTTTTCTGATGCTGCTGACAATCTATCGACTGTTTAGCTGCTGACTATCTATCGACTGTTTGCTGCTGACATTCTAACGACTGTTTAGCTACTGACAATCAAACGTCTGTTTTGCTGCTAATCTGCAGCCCTGACTGCTGCTTACCTAATCTGAAGACCTGACAACTGTTTTCTGACGATCTAAACGACGTTTCTCAGCCATTAAAACTCCTAAATCCATGGTTTTAAATTCGCAAAAAATTCCACTTTTATTAATAATCAATAGATCTAAAAGACGTCATTACCTGTCTGAAACCCATGTCCCGGACATCGGTGGTGGAAATAGGATGTCGGTGAGTCTGTCCGTTTCTGCGACTTTCTGCACGACTTCGTCGCAACTCGGGCTTGTACCTGCAAAAAACAGAATAAATTTTTTTTTTTTTTTTTTTTTAAAAAGAAGTAGATATGACCAATGAGCAAGAGGCTTACTCTTACTATTGGTCAATCTACTCTTTTTTTGTTAATTGTATTAAGCCAGGGCTTTTTACAAAGGGGGAGGGGATCAGACCCAGGCGGGGGCTTTCGCCATAATGCCATGGCGCCCTTTTGGGCCAACTACCAGAGTAGTGGCCTAACTAAATTATCCACAGATTTTGTAGAGGGATATTTTTTAATTGAAATTGAGAATTAATTGAGAATAAAAATTAAATAATCAAACAAAAAAATTCAGAAGTTTTTGCATAGTAGAACGTTTTGTTCAAACATGAAAAAAATTTTGTTTTCATGTTTATAAAAGCTTAACTGTTTTGGATATCTCAAGTTTTGAATTGGCTCGAAAGTACGAAATTCCCTTAGATTAATTAAATCCTTTGGAGTGAAGGACTCAATAAATTCCCCGGCGGGGCCCCCAGAATGGGAAGGCTGTTTTGTTTTCGAACATGTTGACTTTATGATTTTATCCCCATCCCTCATTCCCGGCGTAAAATCAGAAAGCTCGAATGCCTAACCCAAACCTAAGATAAACAAATGGATATTATTCTCTCAGTTCACACAATATAATTTTATGTATATTTATTCCTTTTAATGTTCCATACGAATGTTAATTAAAAACGGTCCAATTATTCGTCTCTAGAAAATTTATGAAAATTTTAATTGTTTGCGAACATACCTTTTTACATTGTTTTGATCTGCTACTGTGAATATGAATGTACGACGAACAAAAACTTATTAACTTTCTCATCAATTACAACACCGAATTAAATATTATTAAAATGACAAGAAACACTGTGATAGCTTTGCAAATCATTAAAAATGGTTTAAACAATTTGAGAAAGTTCAGTTGGAAGAAGCGTCCGAAAATGACATGTAAAAAGTTGGTTTTCTTAGCCAAATTATTAGGTGTACAAAATGAAACTCGGCTAAAATCTACAAAATTCAAATTTACCCTGTGGCTGAGTTTCATTTTGTACACCTAATAAATAAAAATGTAGGAAATTTAATTCTCTATAAATTTGTACTTAATTATTTTTAACTTCCTTAAAGAAGTTATTGCGATACCCTCGACGTCGGGTTTTTGGGGAAGGGTCTTCCAGACCCCGGAGGGTCAAATCGAATATTGATCTTTACCGATCTCAACTTTGTCTGTGGTGCCGGCCGGCCGTCCGGCCGTCCGTAGCATTTTTTTCCGGAACACTTTACGGCCACAGTTTTCATCCGATTTTCACCAAATTTTTACACAAATTTCTTTAGCCGGTGAAGAAGAATGTAACGAGGGGGATTTTTGAATTTCGAAAAAATGGCGGAGATATGTCTGTTTGAAATTTTAAAAAATTCGCTGCGGCCGAACCGTTAATCCGATTTTCACCAAATTTTCACCAATTACTCCTTATATTTTTTAAGAATTTTTGGTGCAAAAAAATTGCCACTTTTTAATTACTATTTTTATTAGTAGGGAGACTTCCCCTTTCGTTATACTTCCCCCTCCGTTATACTTCCCCTCCCATATTATACTTCCTACTCCGTTATACTTCCCCCTCCGTTATACTTCCCCTCCCACATACTTCCCACTCCGTTATACTTCTCCTCCCATATACTTCCCCCTCCTATATAGATACTTCTCTTTAAGGAAGTTCCCGTCGGGGCCAGCTCCAGACTAGTACTTTTCTAGTATGCACCATTTTCGGAAAATAATTTTTTTTAAAAATAAATATATCTTGAAAACAGTGCGTCCTAGAGAAAAAATGAATAGAATAAAAATTAAATAGAATTAAATTTCCAACAGATTTTATTTAGTGCATTTTTTCAATATCTGTAACGGTTTACGATTTACAAGCCTTTAAAATTAACCTTCTTAATGGTTATACTTCAATAACCTTCTTACACGGAGAAGGTCAACTTTTGATGGACTTTAACTCCTAAAATGGTCAAAATTTTGAAAAATGAACTACTAGGTGTACAAATGAAACTCGGCTAAAATCTACAAAATTCAAACCCTGTGGCCGAGTTTCATTTTGTACCCCTAATATATAGGAGAAACGACAGGAAAACTCCCCAGAATAACTTAGTCGAACAAAAGCAGAGGAAAAAAGCACGAAAATCCAAAATTATATCCACCAAAAAATTATAAAAATCTAAATATTATTTTCTCTGCCCAGAAGCCTATTGAGCAGTTAGTAGAAAAACTTGTCAGAAATTTTAAAAAGATCATTATGTAATTTTGAGCAATAAACCTAAATTACCATCTAATACATTTCGGTTAAAAATAAATAAAGTCTTGGGTTAGGTATAATAAAATATTGAAAACACGCACAACTCCCTTAGAATGTAATTTTGAGTCTCGAACACGCAATCGCATGTGACTTCCCTTTGAAAAACAAAAAAAAACTGTTTTCACCGCTAAAATCTTCTTTATATGAAAAATGATTTATGTCGAAGTAGTTTGCTATGCGTGACGATAAGGGCAGGGCAGAGTTCCGCTTACTCATTTTTTCTTGCATTTGTAATTGGTTTACAATATGTTATCGCTGTAGTGCCTGGGGTTCGCTACCTAAAACGTTCGTTTTAGTGCCAATCAGACGGTCTAATACTGCTTTGCTGCCAAATTTAAAGATCTAAGGACTGTTTTACTGACAATTTGACGGTCTAACGACTGCTTTACTGCCCATCTGACGATCTAACGACGTTTTTACAGATAATCTGACGATATAACGGATGTTTTGCTACCAACCTGAAGATCTAATGACTGTTTTGTTACCAATCTGACGATCTAACGACTGTTTTGCTGCCAATCAGACGATCTACTGACTGTTTTGCTGCCAATCTGACGATCAAACGACAGTTTTGCTGCCAATCTGAAGATCTAACGACTTATATTACTTCAATCTGAGACTGTTTTACTGCCAATCTGACGTTCTACCGACTGGTTTGCTGCCAATCTGAAGATCTAACGACGTTTTTACAGATAATCTGACGATATAACGAATGTTTTGCTACCAATCTAACGACTTAACGACTGTTTTGCTGCCAATCTGACGATCTACCAATGTTTTACTGCCAATCTGACGATCTAACGACGTTTTTAAAGATAATCTGACGATATAACGAATATTTGCTACCAATCTTACGACTTAACGACTGTTTTACTGCCAATCTGACTGTTTAACAACTGTTTTGATTCCATTCTGACGATCTACGACTGTTTAGCTGCCAATGTGATGATCTAACGACTGTTTAGGTAATGCTAATTTATTAGTCTTCATATTTTTCTGTTTACAATAGGAGATGTCGTTGAGATCTACGGTTGCTTTTAAAAAAAGGACACGTTTTTATAAGGTCGTTAGTCAATAAAACGTACGGGAAAAAATTGAGGCAATTTTCTACTTCCTGGATCATCTTCTGGTGTATTTCAGACCACGCTTTTCCTTCCGAACGGTGTGAAAACCGATAAGGAAAACCTATAATAAATCTTTTCCCTTCCTAAACTCTTTTCCCAGAGGGATCGTGAGGTTGAAAACTTTGGTATGGAATCATAATGTTACATTTTCTTGTTTCTACCATTAACGTCGCATTTTGTGGATGACATCCCCCGCCCGAGTTTCCTAAAACGATTTTTTTTTCTTGACGATTTTCATGCATGTTTTTTTAAAGCTTTCACGATGATTAAAAATTTTTGTCTAATTTTTATCTTATGATTTATCATTGGTAAAAGGTCGATATTTCCGTTAAATACCCGGCTTGGTAACTTTTTCTCTCTTCCAGTTCTACGACTTGGAAACTTTTTTTTTGCTCTCTCCTGAGTTTCTCTTTAAAACTTTTCATTAAGGTGTCAGCTGGCGTGTTTCCCGTTCACCCCCGACCTTTTTCTGACCCTTCTGTATTTTTGGTAATCTCCGCCCTTTAAACATCTTGAAATAAAGACCTTATAAACATAAGCCTTTTTTTTTTTTATTCACTGGGTGACTTAGGCGAAACAATAAGTTAACCGTTCGAAATAATCTTTAATTTAGTTTTAAGACTATTTCGACAATATTGTTTTACTGCTCATATATAACGACTGATAATCTGACGATCTAACGACTGTTTTGCTGCCAATCTGACGATCTAACGACTGTTTTGCTGCCAATCTGACGATATTACGACTGCTTTGCTACCAATCAAACGATATAACAACTGTTTGCTACGAATCTGTTGATCTAACAACGTTTTTGCTAATAATCTGACGATATAACGACTGTTTTGCTGCCAATCTGAATATCTAATAACTGATTGGCTGCCAATCAGAAGATCTAACGACCGTTATACTGCCAATCTGACGATATAACGACTGCTTTGCTACGAATCTGACGATATAAAGACTGTTTTGCTACCAATCTGACGATCTAACGACGTTTTTACAGATAATCTGAAGATCTAACGACCGTTTTACTGCCAATCTGACGATATAACGACTACTTGGCTGCCATTCTGAGGATCTAACGACTGTTTGGCTCCCAATCTGACGATATAACGACTGCTTTGCTAGGAATCTGACGATCAAATGACTGTTTTGCAACCAATCTGACGATCTAACGACTGTTTTGCTGCCAATCTGACGATATAACGACTGCTTTGCTACGAATCTGACGATCTAACGACTGTTTTGCAACCAATCTGACGATCTAACGATGTTTCGCTGCCAATCCGACTATCAAACGATTGTTGTTGCTAATTTGAAGATATCACGACTGTTTTGCTACGAATCTGTTGATCTAACAACGTTTTTACTGATAATCTGACGATATAACGACTGTTTTGCTGCCAATCTGAAGATCTAATGACTGATTGGCTGCCAATCTAAAGATCTAACGACCGTTATACTGCCAATCTGACGATCTAACGACCGTTATACTGCCAATCTGACGATATAACGACTGCTTGCTACGAATCTGACGATATAAAGACTGTTTTGCTACCAATCTGACGATCTAACGACTGTTTTGCTGTCAATCTGAAGATCTAACGACCGTTTTACTGCAAATCTGATGATATAAGGACTGCTTAGCTGTCATTCTGACGATCTAACGACTGTTTGGCTCCCAATCTGACGATATAAGGACTGCTTTGCTACCAATCTGATGATATAAAGACTATTTTGCTACCAATCTGACGATCTAACGACGTTTTTACAGATAACCTGAAGATCTAACGACCGTTTTTCTGCCAATCTGACGATATAACGACTGCTTAGGTGCCATTCTGACGATCTAACGACTGTTTGGCTTCCAATCTGACGATATAACGACTGCTTTGCTACGAATCTGCCGTAATAACGACTGTTTTGCAACCAATCTGACGATCTAACGACTGATTTGCTGCCAATTTGAAGATATCACGACTGTTTTGCTACGAATCTGTTGATCTAACGACGTTTTTACTGATAATCTGACGATATAACGACTGTTTTGCAGCCATTCTGACGATATAATAACTTTTTTTGCTGCCACTGATATAACGACTTCTTTGCTACCAATCTGACCTAACGACTTACTCTATCCATTTACCCATAAAGAGTAAACGAATTAAAATTCTGTTATTCAACAAAATTAAAGGATCAATTTCTTGAAATATAAAACTAGTAAACTAGGAATACGAAAAAAGGGTATTTATAGCCCATCACTCTACCAACTTAGCTATGGAAATCGAGATCTGGATTCTAGTCCCTCCACTTTTCCAAACTTCTATTTTGTACTTATTTTTCCTGTTCAAAAAATTAAAAATTCAGATCTCTTTGCACTCTGAGCTCTAAGCATCGAGCTCACCACAAAATTTCCTCTTGAGAAAACAAGACATGGAGTATCACATTGAATAGGGCCGTTTTAATCCTATTAAAACTAATAACTTAATTCAAACGTTCTACAAGGATCCCATTATACAGTGGCCCTATCGATCCCCCTTCCACCCCACAGGAATTATACTCGACCTGAGTAATTTATCGCAACATCAAAATTCGACGTAATAAGCCCAAATTAAAATTTTTTACCTAAAAAAACTAGTGAAATTGGAGAGGAAATTGCTCTTCACGTTCTGTTTTAAACCCTGACGTTAATTCATCACAAGAATTTCCTTATTAGAAACGGAAGTTAATGGCCCAGAAAAGGGTCTTTTAGAGAACTTTTCAACGATAATTATTCCCCTTTCTTCAAAGTCAAAAAGGTGATTTTCTTCAATTTGTTTTCAAGATTCGCATTTTTGCTTACGCTGATACCTCTTAACCCGGTAAAACACAAATAAGTTTATAAAAAAATTATTCTAAGGTAATTTGGCAAAATTATGCCCAAGTGATTGGGAAAAAAGGCGAATGATTGCAGTTTTTCACGATTATCTCACAAACCGATGCTCAAAGCGAAAAATTAAATAAGTCATAAAATATAGAGGACAAAATTTCCTTCAAAAATGTATAAATGTGTTTTTGGCGTAGGACGTATAGTTTAGGAGCTGCGAGGCAAGGAAGTTTTGAAATTTATTAATCATCTCAAAAATGGTCCATTATTCAAAATTCAATTGAGACTTGGTTTGATAACGGATTTTGACCTTTAAAGAGCATTGAAATTTTATTGAATTAAAATTGAGAATAGTACGGACCCGGTCCGATTATTTGTTCGCGAGTTATGGCTTCAGACGAAAAATAATGGATTTTGACCAATTTACCAACAAAATCTTTCTTTCCAAGAAAAGTCCAAGAAGTCGTTAGATCTCAGATTGGCAGCAAACAGTCGTTTGAGCGTCAGATTGGCAGCAAAACAGTCGTTTGATCGTCAGATTGGCAGCAAAACAGTCAGTAGATCGTCAGATTGGCAGCAAAACAGTCAGTAGATCGTCAGATTGGTAGCAAAACAGTGTTTGATCGTCTGATTGGCAGCAAAACAGTCGTTTGATCGTCAGATTGGCAGCAAAACAGTCGTAGATCGTCAGATTGGTAGCAAAACAGTCGTTAGATCGTTAGATTGGCAGCAAAACAGTCGTTAGATCGTCAGATTGGCAGCAAAGCGGTCGTTATATCGTCAGATTGGCCGCAATACAGTCGTTTGATCGTCAGATTGGCAGTAAAACAGTCGTTTGATCGTCAGATCGGCAGCAAAACAGTCAGTAGATCGTCAGATTGGCAGCAAAACAGTCGTTTGATCGTCAGATTGGTAGCAAAACATTCGTTAGATAGTCAGATTGGTAGCAAAACATTCGTTAGATCGTCAGATTGGCAGTAAAACGGTTGCTAGATCTTCAGATTGGCAGCAAAACAGTCGTTATATCGTCAGATTGGCAGCAATACAGTCGTTTGATCGTCTGGTTGGCAGCAAAACAGTCTTTAAATCATCAGATTATCTGTAAAACACTTGCTATATCGTCAAATCGGTAGCAAAACAGTCGTTAGATCGAGAATCGAAGAAATTTCAAACAACCCCGCCATCCTCCAAAATAAAACTTCCGAGCCATATAGTTCCTAAACTATTGGTTCTACGCCAAAAACATATTATATAATTTTGTAGAAAACTTTGTCTGCTATATCTTTTGTTTTATTAAATTTTTTGTTTTGAGCAACGGTTTCTGACATAATCGGGAAAAGTTCGCCATTTTTACTCCGCCAACACATTTTTCCAAGCAAATCGAATTGAAGCAAATCGGATATTTTGCAGATGTGATGTAATTTTATTAATCAAATCTGTGACGAATTCTAATTTAACTTTTATTAGCAGTTGGCTGGGTCATTGGAATCAAAAGCAAACACGAAACCGTTAATTAAATATTCAAATGAACGAGTAATTAGAGATTCAAAATTAGCCTCCCCTTTACCACATTCGCTATAATGGCGGGATGAGTGATTTTCCGTTTCGACTTAAGCAGGAATGCAATATTCCTGGGGGTGCCGAAACCTAATCAGAAATTGACAGCGTTGACTGAATCGCTCGCATTCCGTACATCAAGGGCCAATCTGTTCCATCAAACTAAATATAAAACGAAAAATTATAAAGGTTAAAAACTTTTGAAAACAATGCTTATTTTCAAGATGTCGATGAGAAAAGAATATATAAAAAAGAAAGTCCGCAGGATTGAGACGTGGTAGAACTTTTTATCAACTACTTTATAAATCCTATGACGTGCCGACCAAATCCTTTCAACGCTGAAGGATAAAAAAGAAAGAAAGCACAAGATAAACACAATAAGAAAATATATCATTGTCAAAAAGAAACAAAAATCTACTTTATAAGCTCGAAAATTTGTTGATAAATTCGATTTTTTATGAGATACGATAGTCCTGAGGGGGTTTGCCCAAGAAATCACGCGTTTACGACATCCGTGCTCACTTGGAAGGGGGACAACACAGTTCAACATAACGCAATTCACCCTAAAGCAGTAGAACATAAAAAATCAGCATTTCGATATAAATACTAGTTTGAAGAGCTTCCAACGAAAACTTCCTTAAAGGGAAGTAAAAAATATAGGAGGGGGACGTATAAGGGAGGGGAAGTGTAAGGGAGGGGAAGTATAAGGGAGGAGAAGTATAAGGGAGGGGAAGTATAAGGGAGGAGAAGTATTACGGAGGGGAAGTATAACGGAGGAGAAGTATTACGGATGGGAAGTATAACGGGGGAGGGGGAAGTATAAGGGAGGGGAAGTATAAGGGAGTGGGAGTATAAAGGAGGGGAAGTATAACGGAGGGAGAAGTAAACGAAGGGGGAAGTATAACGGAGAAGTATAACCGATCTCAACTTCGTCTGTGGCGCCGGCCGTCCGTAGCATATTTTTTTGGAGCACTTTACGTCCACAGTTTTCAACCGATTTTCACCAGATTTTCACCAAATTTTCTTTAGTCGGTGAACAAGAAACCAACGAGGGCGATTTTTGAATTACGAAAAAATGGCGAAGATATGTCTGTTTGAAATTTTAAAAACTGCGCTGAGGTCGAACCGTTGGTCCGTTTTTCACCAAATTTTCACCAAATACTCCTAATATTTTTTAAGAATTTTTGGTGTAAATAAATTGCCACTTTTCAATTATTATTTATCTGTAGTAGGGAGAAATTCCATTCTTCCACGCCTTACGAGAGGGACCTCCCTTGGGCAGAAATCCATTATTTTCGAAAAAAAATTAAAAGTTTTCAAAAAAAACTTGGAAAATTTTTCGAAAAAAAAAAAACTCCCCCCTCCGTTATACTTCCCCTCCCTTATACTTCCCCCTCAATTTTCATTAATTACTCCTTATACTTCTTACGATTGTTTAGTGAAAAATAATTATCATTTTTTTAACGTTAATTATCATTTTAGTCGGGAGAAATTTTATACTTCCACCCATTACGAGAGGGACCTCCCTTGGGCAAAAATCCCATTATTTCTACCTTGATACTTATAAAAATTTTCGGAAAAAAAAACTCGGACAATTTTTGAAAAAAAAAACTTAAAAATTTTTTTGAAAAAAAAAAAAACTTAGAAAATTTTTTGACACAAAAAATCTTCCCCCTTCGTTCTACTTCCCCTATCTTATACTTCTCCCTCCGTTATACTTCCCCTCCCTTGTACTTCCCCCTCCGTTATATTTCCACTTTTTGTACTTCCTCCTCCGTTATACTTCCCTCTCTGTTATACTTTCCCTCCTTTACACTTCCTCCTCCCTTTCACTTCCCCCTCCGTTATACTTCCCCTCTCTTATACTTCCCCCACCTATATTTTTTTCTCTTTAAGGAAGTTTTCGTTGAAAGTACTTATTTACGACGAAACAAGGCTTAGGCTGTTGAAAAAGATGTTACAAAAGAACGTAGCCTGTTATATTACAAAAAAAATCCCTCTTTTTATTTGTTCAAATGGAGGCTTTTAAAATGAGCCAGATTATCGTCCACATTAATCTTCCTAATTGCCACCCTAATATCCGTTATTATTAATATTTTTAAAAAAAGAAAAAAAATTAATATGTCTCAAGAATTGCGGAATCTACATGGTATTTTTATTCCTCTCTTTGATCCTTGAATTAATTTCAGTCTCGAGTTACCCTTTGAGCCTTTTTTTTCCGCATGGAGCTTTTTCTTACACAGTTATCAAGGATAATGAGGGCAAATTTATGTACACACATTTTAAAAAAATTCTACTGTTTAGTCAGGTAAAATGTTGCAAAAAAAGTTACAATGTTTATTGAATGAATTAAATTTTTACATACAAATTTCAAAAAAAGGATGAATTTTTTTTATAGAAAAATGTATGTTTGTTCAAAGGGTTTTTTTTTCTTTTTAATTTTTAATTTAAAACGTGTCAAAATGTTTGGTGGCCTTAAATTAGGTGATTTCTATTCAGGTGGAAAATACGAAAACATCTAAAACTTTGTCTTGTATTCAAAATTCAAGATGTGACGCCCGCAATAAAACCTTCCCGGCATTATAATGAGCCGGAAAGTCGTGAAGAATAATTAAAATAAGGAAAAAATTTAATGATAGTTTTAATTGAATTGGTTTTCAATGGGAGGGATTCTATTTTGAGATTCGTGTAGGGTTGGTAATCATGGAGTCCGGTACGGATTTCCGAAGAAACGTCTCCTCGAAACCCTTAGAAGCCTACATAATCGAAAGATAGCCTGGTTCAGATAAAAGAGGGAATTCCGTGAAAAACAGGACACCACATGTTTCCCAAATAAGGTGAGAAGAAATCTGTCGGGTTGAAATCAATACTTTTAATATCGATGGTGAATACCAGCAAAAAAGGTATAAAATGTAGAAAAAGGTTTATGAGAGAGAAAGATAATGGATATTTTAAAAAAATTATATAACAGACAAAGCTACAGATGGATTATTTCCTTATTTTTAATTCCAGGAAGGAAGGCGGAAACCTGATGAGGACTAAATTTTTTTTTTCAATTACCAAGAATTTCGTAGGAATCGAATTATGGGCACAAATCCTGGAAATGATACATCTAATGGAAATTTTTGGTGGATACCAACCACTGGTAAATTTAAATTTAATTTAAATTTGAAGGGATAAAAACAGTTATAAAAACAGTAAAAACAGTTAAAAAACCTGTTTTTATCCCTTCAAATTTAAATTAAATTTAAATCCTGGAAATTGTGGGGGGGATTCTTATAACAAAAAGCCCAGAACGCCCAAAATCCAATAAAACCTCAAAAAAGCGTCAGAAAATAGAGTAAAAATAATGAAAAACGGGGATTCTTATACCAAAGGCTTCAAAAACGCATATAAAATAATAAAGAGGCTTTCCTTCCGCCAAAAAAAAAGTGAAAAACGCCCGAAAATTCATTAATACCTCAAAAACTGGGATTCTCAGCTTCGAAAAACGCCCCGAAATAAATTAATAAGGCTCATTTTTCGCCAAAAAAAAAATTTGAAAACGCCCGAAAATTCTGTGAAACCTCAAAAAATGGGGATTCTCAGACGAAAAGCTTGAAAAAACGCCACTGCGAGAAAAACTCATCCGGCAAAAAAAAAAAAAAAATTTCAAAACGCCCGAAAATCGAGCAAAACCTCAAAAAACGCCCGAAATTTGAAGAAAAACAATGAAAAACGAGGAATCTGAAGAAAAGCTTTAAAAACGCCCCTAAATATATGTGAAGAGGCTTATTTTCCGCCAAAAAGTGTGAAAAACGCTCGAAAATCCATCAATACAACCTCAGTAGCTGGATTGTCAGCTTCGAAAAATGCCCCTAAATATATTAAGAGGCATTTTTTCCGGCAAAAAACATTTGAAAACGCCCCAAAATCGAGTAAAACCTCAAAAAACGCTCGAAAATCGAGTAAAAATAATGAAAAACGGGGATTCTTAGACGAAAGGCTTCAAAAACGCATATAAAGAGGCTTTCCTTCCGCCAAAAAAATGTGAAAAACGCCCGAAAATCCATTAATACCTCAAAAACTGGGATTCTCAGCTTCGAAAAACGCCCCTAAATAAAATAACAAGGCTCATTTTTCGACAAAAAAAAAATTTGAAAACGCCGGAAAATTCTGTGAAACCTCAAAAAATGGGATTCTCAGACGAAAAGCTTGAAAAAACGCTACTGCGAGAAAAAGGATTATCCGGCAAAAAACAAAAAAAAATTTTTAAAACGCCCGAAAATCGAGCAAAACCTCAAAAAAACGCCCGAAAATTGAAGAAAAACAATGAAAACGGGGAATCTTAGACGAAAAGCTTTCAAAACGCCCCTAAATATAATAAAGAGGCTTTTTTTCCGCCAAAAAGTATTTGAAAACGCCCCAGAATGGAGTGAATCCTCAAAAAACGCCCGAAAATCGAGTAAAAATAATGAAAAACGGGGATTCTTAGACAAAAAGCTTCAAAAACGCCCGAAAATCCATTAATACCTCAAAAACTGGGATTCTCAGCTTCAAAATTCGCCCTGTACCCTAAATACAGTAAAAAGGCTTATTTTTCGCCAAAAAATGTGAAAACGCTCGAAAATTCATTAATGCCTCAAAAAATGGGGATTCCCAGACGAAAAGCTTGAAAAAACGCCAATGCGAGAAAAAGGCTACTCATCCGGCAAAAAAAAAAAAAAAAAAAAAAAAAAAAATTCAAAACGCCCGAAAGTCGAGCAAAACCTCAAAAAACGCCCGAAAATTGATGAAAAACGGGGAATCTTAGACGAAAAGCTTTAAAACGCCCCTAAGTATAATAAAGAGGCTTCCGCCAAAAAATGAAAAACGCTCGAAAATCCATCAATACCTCAATAGCTGGGATTCTCAGTTCGAAAAACCCCCTAAATACGTATATAAGAGCTTATTTTCCGCCAAAAAACTTTGAAAAACGCCAGAAAACTTCAGTGAAATTTCAAAAAATGGAGTTCCCAGACGAAAAGCTTAGAAAAACGCCCATGCAAGAAATAGGCTAATTTTCCGAAAAACAAAATTTTAAAAACGCTCAACAGTCTATTACAACCTCAAAAAGCGCACTAAGATCTAATAAAGACCTTGAAAAATGGGGATTCTTAGACAAAAGCATTGAAAAACGCCCGAAAATCCAAAAGGGGGTTTCTCTGGGCCTCCGTGGGTTCGAATCTCGGGAGGCGATTTTTTTTTAATTTAACAAAGAGTCTAAAACCCCCAAAAATCGAATAAAAACCTCAAAATGCTTTGATGAAAACATTGAAAAACGCCCTAAGAAATTATAACGTGGCTTTTCTTTCCTCAAAAAAATCTTGAAAAACTTCAAAAAGTCCGCTTCAAAATTCTCTATGTCTCGTGGGTTCTCTCTCTTAAGCGTGGGTTCGAACCCCAGGGCGCTAAGAGATTTTTGAAATTGAAAATAACGCCCGAAAACTCGGAAAAAACCTCAAAACAACAAGCGATAGAGGGAGCTCACCTGACGAGGCTTTTTAAGCCGAAACGCGTCGTGAGATACCCGTTATACAGTCATCTCTTCTTCCATCATTTGTTAGTAAAATCATCCTTTAGTGGATCACAGAAAAAAAAATTAAAATGAATATCTATTTTTGTGTTTAAAGTCGAGTTTTCCTTGTACATTTCTAATAAAAAGATTTAATAAAAATATGAGAGAAAAAAAAAATTGGAACGAGTGGAGTCAATAAAAGTTCAATCATATCTCACACTCGGATAACGATGAATCCTATTCATAAGAAAAACACGTCAAGGTTAAAAAAAGTCCCCCGGATTTTCCAATCGAAAGTCTCCGAAGCGTGCTATACAGGTTAATTTATTCTATCGTTACGGTCTTAAAAAAGAGCGTACAAAAACGCCGGGGAAAAAAAAAGGACGAAACGGCCCGTGACGTTTTGAATAGGGAATCGGAGCAAAGCAGACAATTTCGGCTGAAAACAATGCGAAACCGTTTTCTGATACATTATTGAAACCCCGGGAAATGTAAACCTCCCACCGCTCATAGAAACTAACCCTCCCACTCTTTACATGGAGAAATCTCGACATTAGAATACGGTCCGAAAACAATTATTCCGAAAACCGCCCTTTTTTTGCTCTTTTTACTCCTCGTCCGGGGCGAAAATTAAGTTTCCCTTTTGATAAATCCTTTGTAACATCCAATATATCATTTCTTTATCACAAGTTAATACAACCGAATTCATTGCCAATTTTTTTCCCCTACGATTAAAGTATAAAATATTCAAAAGAAATCACTAAAAAAAGATAAATTATAGAGCTGGGGACTTTTTAAAAAAAGGGGGAAGATAGGAAAGGGAGTTTACTCCGGAGGATTGAAGATCAAGCTTTCCAACTTATCTCTGTTAGAGAAAAAAAAAAGTCTATTTCCGAGGTAAAACATAAAGAAATCAATTTATTTTTTTTTTTTAACGTCCTGGAGTTTTTTTTAAATCAAAAGAAAATCTACGTTTTTCGATAATCATGAATTCATTCATCAAAGAAAAATGTTGGTCTGAAGCCCCGTCAAGCACTTCAAAAAAGGGCAATTTTTCATCTCTATTTTAGAAAAAAAAAATTATAAGTAGGAAGAAAAAATGAAAATCTTCGCCACACGAAAAGGGAGAAAACGGCATAAAATTTTCTAGGCTTAGGTCGGTCGGGGGTCTTCACGATTGACGATTAACCCGCTAAGAGTTAAGTTTGACTGGTGCAGCGGTTGGAGATTAGGGTCATCTGTAGTCATTAAAAAGAAAAATTTTCTCTTCGCTGAACCGCCGATCAATGATTTGGATTTCGCGGTCCTTCAGAGCAAAACTGAGCAAAATTGGACATTCTTTTTAACTTCCTTAAAGAACCCTCGACGTCGGGTTTTTGGGGAAGGGTCTTCTAGAGCCCGGAGGGTCACGAATATTGATATTTACCGATCTCAACTTTGTCTGTGGTGCCGGCCGGCCGTAGCATTTTTCCAGAACACTTTACGGCCACAGTTTTCATGATTTTCACCAAATTTTCTTTCCTGAATAGTTGAACAAGAAATGCGATTTTTGAATTTTGAAAAAATGGCGGAGATATGTCTGTTTGAAATTTTAAAAAATTCGCTGCGGCCGAACCGTTGGTCTGATTTTCACCAAATTTTCACCAATTACCTATATATTTTCTAAGAATTTTGGTGTAAAAAAAATACCATTTTAGGGAGAAATTTCATACTTCCACCCTTCCGAGAGAGACCTCTCTTGGGCAAAAATCCCTTATTTCTACCATGATACTTAAAACGATTTTCGAAAAAAAAGAACTTAAAAATTTTTCGGAAAAAAGCGCAAATTCAAAAAGAAAACAAAAAATTTTTCGGAAAAAAACTCGGAAAATTAAAAAATTGGAAAATTTAAAAAAAATCCCCCTCCGTTCTACTTCCCACTACTTCCTCTCCTTTATACTTCCCCTCCGTTATACTTCCCCTCCCTTCTTATACTCCCCTCCGTTATACTTCCCCTTCCTAATACCCCCTCCCTTATACTTCCCCCTCCCTTATACTAAGGAATTTCCCGTCCGGGCCAGCTCCAGATTACTACTTTTTTCTATCAAACTTAAGTGGCAAATGGTTCAGTGCTTAAGGAATAAAAATCTCGGCGAATATACACTTGGGAAAACCTTTCTCTTTTCGTTTTTATCTTTTTTTCCCTCCCAGGCAATAAATAAGACGGTATTTTTACCGTACGAAGAATCTTTCTATCGAGGGAAATGTAAAAATAAAATCCTTTATATATTTTTATAAGTACGGTCTTTGTAACTTATCAAAGGGTAAAATGAATAATTCAAACATGGAGATAATTATCTTTCGGATTTTGTGTGTAAGCCGTTTTAATATATATTTCGGTGATAAAAACAAGGTTTACGTTGATTTATATTTTCCGCGTATTTCAGAGAAATTACGGCCGTTTATTTCGACTTTAATCGAGAAGACGGGGCGCGGTCTTTGCATCCACTTCAACGGTCTGACCTCATTTTGAAATTTTTTATTATTTTTATAATAAATATTATGTTTTAGGGACTTTAAAATAAATATTTCTAGAACGATTTCTGGAATTCTATAATGTTTTGTGTATGAGGTGAAAATAAACCTGAGTCGTATGTTTTTAGTGCCATGTATTTTTAAGGGAGCACTGAGCATTCCTTAGAAGAAAAAAAAATTCCATTGGAATCTTGGAAAAAGAATCTTATTTTCCCTGTGGGAGAGAATGGTGTGCACCCTTCCCGGAGCGACCATTACCTTTCCGACGCAAATAGCATCTCTAACCGCATAGAAATCGTACTTGATTTAAATATAAAGCTGCCCGGAAGAAAGCACCTTTTCATGTTTCTTCAGCAGATTTCTATGGCGTACTTTTTTAAAAGAATCTCAATTAAAAAAGTTCGAAAATTGAATTTCACTAATAAGGGGAGAGCGAAAATTAGGGGAAAATAAGCAATTTGTTATTAGAAGGTTTTCGGGTTGTGGGCGTGGTCCGAGTGTATTAAAGCCGACAGTCTGCTTCTATAAATTTGCATATCGTATAAACGCTATCTCCATAGGCCATCGCGTATTTTAATACAAATTGAATAATATTTGAAGAAAAACAAACAGAATTAAAGATTTTAATTAAGGTTAGCTGGTAAGGTTTCTGTTGAATGGAGCTGAATTGGTGGCAGCGCTGGAGTCCGACTGCGCAATTAACTTCAGAGTTATTGTAGCACCCTCCTGGGAAAAGGGTCTTCATGACCCCCTTGAGGAAAATTCATCTAACGCCTTTGGTGAAGACCAATGGGGGATGTCAGAGGTTGACGGTCAACTCGACTATGATAGTTCGATAGTTCAACAGGTGATGGCCCTCAAGTGCCTCGTGAAAATCGGTTTCGTCAGACGAGTCGTCCAGGTAGACAGACAATTGGAAGAGCACACAATTTATTTTTTCGTTTCGTCGAGATTCGCCTTTTAATTTTTACGCCGCCCGAAATGGCGGTTCTGAGATGGTTTTCACGTCCGCCCCACTCACCGCTATTGTTTGATTGCTTTTAAATTGTTGATGATGTTTGACGTTCACGGGTTTAATTCAACGGCTCCGAAGGGTGGAAAATTTGGTGTGAGGGAGTAAAAAACCATCCCGGAAAAAATATCTCTCACCCTCGGATTTTTTTCCGTCCTTACATTTTCAAAACAAGCTTAAAGGTACATCATCGGATTTAAAGCAATTTTGTTATCCTCCATGTTTTTGTCTAAAATACACGGGATTTTCTCCTAAGAACTTAAAAGAAAGAGAAAAGCAAGTTTAAGAGAAGCCAATGTAGGCAGGATGATCCTTTCCTACGCCCTAAAACTATCACTACTCTGCTAGTCCAATATTGGTGATGCCATTACGTGAACGTCAGTGTCATCGCGACGTTTTCTTCACTGTGGTACTTCGACGAAGCGATTCTTTCAGTAGTTCACCAACTCGGCTAATGCCTTCTACAAAAACAAACGTCGCCGATGGATGATACCAAACTACCACTACTCTGCTAGTCCAATCTTCTTCGGTCATGCCATCACGTGAACGTCAGTGTCAACGCGACGTTTTCTTCACTGTGAGACTTCGAAGAAGCGATTCTTTCAGTAGATTACCAACTCCGCTAATGCCTTCTATCAGAAAACAAACGTCGCCGATGGATGGATACTAAACTACCACTACTCTGCTAGTCCAATCTTCCTCAGTCAGGCCATTACGTGAACGTCAGTGTCAACGCGACGTTTTCTTCACTGTGAACTTCGACGAAGCGATTCTTTCAGTAGTTCACCAACTCGGCTAATGCCTTCTACCAAAAACAAACGTCGCCGATGGATGGATACCAAGCTACCACTACTCTGCTAGTCCAATCTTCTTCGGTCATACCATCACGTGAACGTCAGTGTCAACGCGACGTTTTCTTCACTGTGAGACTTCGAAGAAGCGATTCTTTCAGTAGTTTACCAACTCGGCTAATGCCCTCTACCAGAAAACAAACGTCGCCGATGGATGGATACTAAACTACCACTACTCTGCTAGTCCAATTTTCCTCGGTCATGCCATTACGTGAACGTCAGTCACAACGCAACGTTTTCTTCACTGTGAGACTTCGACGAAGCGATTCTTTCAGTAGCTTATCAACTCGTCTAATGCCTTCTACCAAAAAACAAAAGTCGCCGATGGTTGGATACCAAACTACCACTACTCTGCTAGTCCAATCTTCTTCGGTCATGCCATCACGTGAACGTCAGTGTCAACGCGACGTTTTCTTCACTGTGAGACTTCGATGAAGCGATTCTTTCAGTAGTTCACCAACTCGGCTAATGCCTTCTAACAAAAACAAACGTCGCCGATGGATGGATACCAAACTACCGCTACTCTCTAGTCCAATCTTCTTCGGTCATGCCATCACGTGAACGTCAGTGTCAACGCGACGTTTTCTTCACTGTGAGACTTCGAAGAAGCGATTCTTTCAGTAGTTTACCAACTCGGCTAACGCCTTCTACCAGAAAACGAACGTTGCCGAAGGATGATGCCAACTTAGCTTCTGTAGGCATTGAAACTTGACCCGAAAGTAAGTAAATGAGGAATTAAAAGTCGGGCGGCAGTTTGGCCATTTGAGCAGATTAAGACGAATAGCGCGAAAGGGGAGAAAAATAGGATTACTATGTAAATGCTTTCTCGTACTTTAACTCACCCTCTCAATTGTCAAAATTTACGCATCTGTTGGTCCACCGCTCATTGTTTGGCTGAATGGCCTCGCGAGAAAAGGTATAACCAGAATGACTTTTCTTTCCATTGTCAATGAGTACAATTAAAGAATTAAAGCGTGGGATGCAACACAAACAGATCGTGGCCGTTCGCAAATTCTGATATTATTGAACGAGGGTTTAACATTGTTGACATAACCTGATGGATATCGTGAAGGGGTTGGGGTATTCCCTCCGGAAACCCTGATAATCAGTACGGGGAAGGGCAAAAACAACAATCGCGGCTTTCCGCCCTACGATTTCCCATTCCACAAATATACGGAGTTACAACTCGATTCCTTACGGATTAAATCGTTTCGACGAAACTTCTACATTTGCACTCCGTGTTTATTCGGACGTTTAAGCCTAACTAGAAATTCCTTCGCATATGGTCCCTCCATTAGAATTATAATTGTATGAAGTTATCTGTAGCATGTAGTAATTTACTATAGGGTCTTTGCATAAAGTTTTCAGTGACAAAATGTTTACCATCAAATGAAAACCACCCATGAAAACCTCCTAGTTTTTCTAAGCCCCTAAATTGGGGGAAAACTGGATGCCTGCTAATTGGCCAAACCATGGATGGCGCAAGAAGGTCTCACCCCTCTCAAACGGCAATACTTACGCCTATAAAATCTAGGCGCTTAGTTATACAGTTTTGGAAGACCGTTAAGCCTTTCAGGTTCTGACGATCGTTAAGACAAGAGTTTACTCGCTGTCGCCTGTTGAGTTTTAGATTCGTAAACAAGGTGACATTAGAGTCGCCGGGTTTTCTCTTTAATTAAGTGCGGTTCCCATTTCAACCCGCTCCATCCATCCTAACGGATTTCAAACTTGAAATTAAACCTCTTTTCGAACCCTCTTTTCTTCCCAATAAACAAAAGTCATTAAATAAAACTTCTTTTTTTTCCCTCCCTTTTTCAAATCACAAAAGAAGACAAACACAGACATGAAAAAAACACCAAATCCTCTTGTATTTTAAACTGAGTGGCATTATTCTCGCATTAATACAAAAAGCGAGGGTGGTGAATTCATTTTAAATAAATCCTCGTGTAGTTACCTACGTAAGAGAATCACAGAAGCGAAGCTTTGAACAAAACATGTTTGAATAAAACATTTTTTAACTTTTTCAGATTTTACACGTAAAGCAGTTTTCATTTTGTAATTTCTTTATTTTCTCCATCTGTTGAATACGGTATGCATTATTCATTTTTAGTAATCGGAAATATCAAATATAACTTTTCCACCAGTGGTTGGATTTTCTACTTCACCGTCTTAGGGAGCAGACAGTACGCTGATGGCGATGATTGGGTCGATACCTTAATGAATATGGTCGCATAAAGCATGGGAGCAGAGCAAGGATGCCAAGATGTCGATGACTTTGATTTTCAATATATTTTGTTTCCCAGGTATCTTGCCAAATCATCACAACCTCTTTAAGCTGGCGAAGATCAAGGGTCAATTTGATTTGGGCCGCCCTCAATCCTCCCCTCGACATCGATTCATGCATAGATGGATTTTCAACGTCGACATCGACCAACTCATCTTCCATCTGACCGCACCCTTTATCTTCGACTTCACCTCCATTCAACAACATCTCCAACGTATGCACAGGCCCCTCTTCCCTTGTATTCTCCTTATGTTCGCCGTTAACATCTATTCTCCTGATAGTCCCTCTTATTCTGCTTCGTGTCCTCCACATTCTCACACATCACCGTCTTCTTATTCCTCGACTTCTCCTACATCCTTTTCGTATTCGCCTTCATCTTCATCTTCATCTCTGCTAGCCCTCCTTTTAAGAACTCCTTATTCTCCGACGTCACCGTCTTATTCAGCAACCTCACCTTCTTATTCTCCAACTTTCCTTCACATTCACCGACATCCTCTGCGTACACAAGCGTCTCCTTTTTACTCCCCTGCATGTCCCCTCGCCTTCAACATATTCTCTCCTGCCAGTCCTTCCTTCTAATCCAACTTCTCCAACATCCTCTTCTACATCTCTTCCCTGCTGGCCCTTATAAGGCCTCCTTCTTCTCCAATTACACCGTCTTATTCAGCAACCTCAACATCTTAACCTTCGTATTCTCCGCCTTCACCTTCGTATACGCCAATGTCCCCAACGTAAGCGCAAGTTTCTCTTCATCCCCTTTCAACATCTATTCTCCGACATCCCTCCGGATACTCAGCTTCTGGAGTCGAGCAAACTTTACCATCGTATTCTTCTGCAGTTCACCGGCGTCTAAGAAATGTCCACCGACTTCTCCTACTGCTACGACGGCATACCCTACAGAGTAAGCTACTGGCATCTGGTGAAAATGGGTAAAAAGTAACATTCCCCAGTTGTTTTGGATAAATGGTCCTGTTTGAATAATAACAAGAGGCCTGAAAACACAAACGTTATCGACGATCTAACGAATTCGTAAAAGAAAAATTAGTCATGAGCCAATTTATCAGGGACGGATAATCCCCTAAATCTAGATAAAGCTTTAGAAAAAAGTTCACAATAAAAATCGATGCTTACCTAGTTAAGTCGGATGAAAAAAGGGTTCTCTGAAAGCTAAAAAAAGTGAAGCGGATCATGTCCCCTGATTGGAAAATTCCGGTCTTGACTCTCATCAAGTTAAGCCTTTTCAAAATCGGGTAAAAGAGTGATGAAAGTTAATCAGGGAGTGATGGGACTACGAAGACCTTAATGACCGATAGGTGTCTTATCTTTTTTCTCTTCACAAAATTTTTTATACAAAAAGTTTAATCTTGAAGGCTTTATTCATGATATAAACGCGTCTTATACGTCCCTACTTCACTTTCTTATTGCGAACCAGGTGCGTTTTTCTCGAGTTAAAGTGGCAGTTCAAAAGGAGGCCTAAAAAAAGTTAACTCTCCTGTAGATAATATGAACTGAAAAGGAAATATGAAGAGGAAAAAAACCTAAGAATTTTTTTTTCATACTGCACACACGGAAAAACCTCATTCCGTATCATAAAGAAACGGAGAATGAGCGAAATTGATTTATTTTTTCATGAGTGAGTTTCTAATTTAAAATGTATGAAAAGTAGAAAACAAGCGTTGGGGATAAAAAAAATTATTACCCTTCTTTTCATTCATAGCTAAAACGCGCAAATTGTAGACGTCCAGATGATCCGAATTTACTCTCAATTTTTCTTAGCGTCAGATTTTAAAGTTTATTATCTCTGAAGCTAGGTGAAAGTTAGGTTTTAAGTAACTAAAAGTAGCTTTCTCGCTAAAGCTTTTAATGCAAAGTTAAAGGCGTTTTATGTGTATTTTTTGAAACCTTATCGATGCCTGTCTCAAAAAAACTTTGTTCTAAAAGTTTTCCCTTCAAGAAATCCACACGCTTCCGCCGATAATAACATGGAACAAATTTTTGTAATCAGATCGTAAAAAGTTTTGTCCAGGGAAGGAGAAACATATGCAACGAAAAACCAATTTAGAAATTCCAATTTTTTTTTATTTTATACCGAAAAACTTTTCAATTCCCTTCACTATAAATCAGAGAGAACGAATTTTTTAAAACGGGATTTCATGATCGCTTTTTATAGGCTTGAATTATTGATTGTGGCTTTTTAGGGTGTTGCAATCTGTTGATTGGGCCTTGACGGGGGCCGCTCTCTTTCATAGAAAAAAGGGAGAAACGCATCAATCTTTCCCTTGAATAACTCGAGACGGGAGATGAATTCGTGATGAGCTGAGACGAAGACGTCAAGTTTTAGGAGGTTCAAAGACGTTACGAAACCTTTGTAAATCAACTCTCCGGAATTAGTTAAATTAGACATTCCTACATAGGAGACTAATGATCTGTTTGTAAACAATCACGGCCAGACCGAGAAAGCAAGGATTCCGCTTTTTGTTTAGCAATTTCTGGAACATTATACCCGGGCGTATCAAAGAAAAGAAGTTTACGTGTTTTGAAGCCTAAAAAGCTCTTTCTAACATTCCCGGTTAGAATTATAAACCGAAAAAAAAAAAGAACCAATTTTCTTTATTAAACAACTAATTTTCAGGTAATGATCGAATTTAACAGTGCTGCCACCAATTGGATAAACACTCATTTTTATGTTAAGGCCGAATTCGACAACCGCTGCCACCAAGTGTTTATAGAAGCCATTAAATTGCTGGAAAAAGTATATTGGCCAAATATGAAAACCGCTGCCACCAATTTGGTAATTCTATAATCCTTCAGGTATTGGATAAACACTCATTTTTATAAGGCCGAATTCGACAACTGCTGCCACCAATTAAGTATTTATAGAGGCCATTAAATTTCTGGAAAAATTATATTTTAAGGTATAAATATATTTTATATAATGGCCGGATAACAACTGCTGCCACCAATTGGGTACTTCTGTAAGCCTTTAAATTATTGGATAAACACTCATTTTTATGTTAAGCGAATTCGACAACCGCTGCCACCAATTTAATTCTATCCTTTAAATTAGTGGCTAAAGACATTTTTATGGTATGACCGAATTTGACAACTGCTGCCATCAATAAGTATTTATAGAAGCCATTAAATAGCTGGAAAAAGTATTTTTTTTATTAGCATTGTTCCAAACGCAGTTTGAAACACCTAAAGCATGCGCAGAAGGGTTTTCACGTCGAATTTGACGTCAGATGACTTCAGATTTGGCGGAAAAACGATTTGAATAACGTCGAATTTGATGTCAAATCATTATGTGCATGCTAGAGGAGTTTCAAATCAGTTTCAAACTGCGGTTGGAACGAAGCTATTATGGCCCAATTTGGAAACCGCTGACACCAATTCGGTAATTCTATAATCCTTCAAATTATTGGATAAACACTCATTTTTATGTCAAGCCAAATTCGACAACCACTGCCACCAATTAGTATTTATTGAGCCATTTAATGCTAAAAGTTGATTTTTAAGTTATGGAGAATATGACAACTGCTGCCACCAATTTGGTAATAGAAGCCTTTGAATTACTCGCTAAAGACATTTTTTACGTTACGATCGAATTTGACAACTGCTGCCACCAATTAAGTAGTTATAGAAGCCATTAAATCGCTGGAAAAAGTATGATGATGAAAAAGAACTAGATTTAACCAATGAGCAAGAGGCCTCTTCCTATTGCTAGTAAAAGTAAAGTTTATATTTATAGCCATAGTTTTATATTTATAGCCAAATATGGAAACCGCTGCCACCAATTCGGTAATTTTATCCTTCAAATTATTGGGAAAACACTCATTTTTATGTCAAGGCCAAATTCGACAAGTGCTGCCACCAATTAGGTATTTATTGATGCTATTTAATTGCTAAAGTTGATTTTTAAGTTATGGCCGAATTGACAACTGCTGCCAAATTTGGTAATTCAGAAGCCATTAAATTGCTGCAAAAGTATGATGATGAAAAAGCTAGATTTACCCAATGAACAACAGGCCTTCTTCCTATTGCTGGTAAAAGTATAGTTTTATGTATGGCCAAATTTGGAAACCGCTGTCCCAATTCGTAATTCTATGATCCTTCAAATTATTGGATAAACACTGATTTTTATGACAAGGTCCAAATTCGACAAGTGCTGCCACCAATTAGGTAATTCTAGAAGCCTTGAAATTACTGTCTAAAGACCCATTGTTATGTTACAACCTAATTGACAACTGCTGCCTCCAATTAAGTATTCATAAAGCCATTAAATTGCCGGAAAAAGTTTATTATTATGTTATCGACACATATGAAAACCGCTGCCACCAATTTGTTACCTCTATAAGCCTTTAAATTATTGGCTAAAAACCGATTTTACGCTACGACCGAATTTGACAAATGCTGCCACCAAATATTTATAGAAGCCATTAAATAATCGGCTTAAGTCTTTACAAATTCGAGTATCCCTTTAAATATTCGAGGTCAACCTCTTAAGATGTTAAATTATTAGTTGTAATTTGGCTTCTAATTTTATAAAGAAAGGATTTAAAGTTAACGTATTGTTCGTTCTAATCCCCCCCCCCGGTATTCTGTGGGAAACTAGCGACAAACTAATTCTTGATTAATTACGTATCGATCGACATCAAACCAAGTTAACTGTTCCAGAAATTTCCCAAAGGTAAAGCCAGTTTGACAATATAGAACGTTTTGGTAAAAATGTTTTACCATTATGAAGGTAAAACGGGATACGTGGGGCGTTTGATGAGGGTCGACGTTTTCGGGCTTTGCTGCATCATCATGATTATATTTGAAACGTATTAAATTTCGGATGTCATTCAGATCAAAAAGCACGTAGGCGATTCGCGTTTTCGTTATAACACCGTATAAAGAGGGACCTGAGAGGATATTAGTTCTGCGGGCTAAAAGGCTCCAACTTTACTTTATGTGAAAACTTAGGGTTGGCTCGATGCACTCCATTACCGGATAGTGGGATGGGTAACTCCACCGCCACACAATCGCACGAACACCCACCCAACAAAAATCAGTTCGCCAAAAGAATTTATACATCAGGTAAAGCATTTTTTTTGGAATTCTACCAAAAGGTAAAACTAAAAAGATTGCTAAAATAAAGGAAAAAAAAGGCATTCAATTATTATGAGCGTAAAGCTTAATGGATTTCGACAACCAGATACCCCCAGGGCCTCACTTTACATTTTTTTCCCTCCCTTACATTATAAAGAATAATCATTTTTTGTTCTTTTATAAAATGTAATTTATATATTTCTTTTCCTCGAAAAAAAAATCGATAAGTATTACATTTTTTAATTTAAAAGTACTAGTTTGAAGATCGCCCAACGAAAACTTCTTTAAAGATAAGCAAAAATATAGGAGGGGGAAGTATAACAGAGGGTATAAGGAGGGGAAGTAGTATAAGGGAGGGGGAGTATAAGGGAGGGGTATGACGGAGGGGGAAGTACAAAGGAGGAAAAGTATAACGGGCGGGTAATTTTTTTTTTTTCAAAAAACTTAAGTTTTTTTTCGAAATTTTTTTTAAGTATCCAGGTAGAAATAATGGGATTTTTCGCCAAGGGAGGTCCCTTTCGTAGAGCGTGAAAGTACGAAATTTCTCCCTACTAAAATATAATTAATTTTTTACACCAAAAATTCGTAAAAAATATAAGGAGTAATTGGTGTAAATTTGGTGAAAATCGGCCCGCAGCGTTTTTTGAAATTTCAAACAGACATATCTCAGCCATTTTTTTCGAAATTCAAAATCGTTAGTTTCTTGTCACTGACTAAAGAAAATTTGGTGAAAATCTGGTAAAAATTGGTTGGAAAATTGTGGCCGTAAAGTGGTTCGGGAAAAAATGCAACGGACGGACGGCCGGCAACACAAACAAAGTTGGGATCGGTAAAGACTCGAATATTGTATTCGATTTGACTCTCCGGGGTCTGGAAGACCCTTCCCCAAAAACCCGACGTCGAGGGTATTACAATAACTTCTTTAAGGAAGTTGAGTTAAAAAAAATGTATCCAGGAAGAAAAAACCAGGAGACAAGGCAGAAATAATGGACCATCTGCCAGTGGGATGACTCTCTAGCCCGTGGTATATTATCAAATTTCTCCCTACAAAAAAAACCCCAGCGCAGTTTAACTATTTTGAAAGATTGTGTATAATTTAATGAAAATCGGTTGAAAATTGAAGACCGTAAAGTTTTCCGGAACTACAGACATAAAAAAACATACAATAAAATATCCATATTAATTAGACCCAACGGAGCGTGGAAGACCCTTATCAAAAACCCGACTTGGAAAAATAAATTAAAATTATAAAACAAAGAATTTTCAACTTTAACAATCTAAAATTGCAACTAAACGATAAGTCAGGCGTACGAGTTTCCATCGATTTCCCAAGTTCTTTTTTTTTTCGTTTTCCTCTGATATTTTAATTCTCGTCAGTAATGTGAAAAGCAATTATATAGATCAAGGGACAAATATTCAGTAGGGACCTTCACTGGTGGAAGGGGGTTCTTTTAAATAAGGCCAAAAGAGCGGCTTTCCAATTT
This sequence comes from Orius insidiosus, assembly GCA_014119065.1. Classification (NCBI taxonomy): domain Eukaryota; kingdom Metazoa; phylum Arthropoda; class Insecta; order Hemiptera; family Anthocoridae; genus Orius; species Orius insidiosus. The sequence goes on from JACGAQ010000757.1 coordinate 57,667, forward strand.
ACATGAGTGCCAACCGCGGTTTCCACCCTTCCCCCCCCCCCCTTCGTAATCCAGATCGTCAGTACAGCTCTTTTTAACTTCTTATTGAACATTCCGTTTGAGATTTAACGGTTGAGAATCAAACTCAATCGAATATTGATCTCAACCGTCTAGTCTGTGGTGCCGGCCGGAGTAGCATTTTTTTCCGGAACACTTTACGGCCACAATTTTCAACCGATTTTCACCAAATTTCTTTATTCGGCGAAAAGAGAAACTAACGAGGGCGATTTTTAAATTTCGAAAAAATGGCCGAGATATGTCTGTTGAAATTTAAAAAAAATTCGGTCCGATTTTCACCCAATTTTACTTATTACTCCGTATATTTTTTTTACGAATTTTCGGTATAAAAAAAATTATCATTTTTTTACACTAATTATCATTTTAGTAGGAGAAATTTCATACTTCCACCCGCTACGAGAGGGACTCTCTTGGCCAAAAACCCCATTATTTCTACCTTGACATTTAATAAAATTTTCAAAAAAAAAACTAGCAAATTTTTGAAAAAAGAAAAAAAAAAAAAAAAAAAAAAAAAAAAAAAAAAAAAAAAAAACTTCAACCCCCGTTATACTTCCCCCTTTATACATCCCACTCCGTTATACTTCCACTCCGTTATACTTCCACTCTGTTATACAGGGTGTCCGGAAACATGGCAAGCGTCTGGGAGAGCGTTAAAAAGTGGTTTTACGAAAAAAAGTTAAATGTAAACCCCCTTAATTTAAATCAAAGAATTTGATGTGTAGTTTAAAATCCGCCAGGATACAGGGTGTCCCAGACACAACCTAACTTCGTTATTTCAAATAAGAACCCCTATTTTTATTTCAGATTCGTAATCTACGCAAAATTTCAAGTAGATTTGAGTACTCATATGACGATTTTGGACAACTTTTAAAAAATGTCAAATTTTAGCGTTTTTGCTCTAAAATCCGTTAAAATTGACCTAGGAGACTCGTTTTTTTTTATTCCACTTATTTTTTCCCGAAGAATCCACTGTCTCAAATTTGAGCATCTTCGCATTCTGCATCACGAGATTTTGTCGCTAATGGCCTTTTTTCAAGTTAGAACCCAAATTTTTAGTTCTGAAATGAAAATTAGCACTGTTGAAAGGAATTTTTCTTTCGGACAACAAATTTTGAAAGAGCTACTGCGTCTTTTGTGTTTATGCATCAAAAATTAAAATTCCGTCAACAAAATCGCTAATTTCCATTTTTGAAGTATGGAATTTGGAGTTTAACTTGAAAAAAGGCCATTAGCGACGAAATCTCGTGATGCAGAATGCGAAGATGCTCAAATTTGAGACAGTTGGATTCTTCGGGAAAAAATAAGTGGAATTAAAAAAAAAAACGAGTCTCCTAGGTCAATTTTAACGGATTTTAGAGCAAAAAACGCTAAAATTTGACATTTTTTAAAAGTTGTCCAAATCGTCATATGAGTACTGAAATCTACTTGAAATTTTGCGTAGATTACGAATCTGAAATAAAAAATAGGGTTCTCATTGAAATAACGAAGTTAGGTTGTGTCTGGGACACCTGTATATCCTGGCGGATTTTAAACTACACCATTAAATTCTTTGATTTAAATTAAGGGGGGTTACATTTAACTTTTTTCGTAAAACCACTTTTTAACGCTCTCCCAGACGCTTGCCATGTGTTTCCGGACACCCTGTATATCCCCCTGCGTTATACTTCCCCTCCTTTATACATCCTCCCTTTATACATCCTCCCTATACACCCCTCCGTTACTTCCCCTCGCTCTACTTACCCTACTATATTTTTACTTCTCTTTAAGGAAGTTTCGTTGAAGCTCTTCAAACTAGTACTTTATTTATTTCATTTTTGCTTGTTATTTAGCTTTTTTGACTAAAAAACATAGGTTTTTGGTTTTCCCTCCCTCTAGCGACCTAATCTAAAACCGTTCACCGAACTATTGGGCAGGTTTTTGCGCTCTTTTGAGGGAAAAAAAATCCTAGATACAGATTTTAGCCCTTTTTATATCACTTTTGACCAGAATACTCATTTCCCCTCACTTTCGGCCGCTTTCTTGATATTTACAGAGAATCTCCCTTTGAACAGATATTGGGCTTTGCATACTCTCTTTAGACCGAGAAAACAACATTTTAAAACCCCGTTTTTCTCGATCATTAGGTCAATAGGAACGCATGGGGGGGGGGGGGGCTTTAGGAATAGTAAGCAAACTCGGGTGCTGTCGAATAATGCGTTTTTGAGTTTCCATAAACTTTAAAAGTAGAGGACATCGACTTCCCTTCAACTTTGGGAAGCGCATATTTTTTTCTGGGCTCAAGTTTTCATGAATGTTTTGTTTCTAGGCGTGGTAATTACCCAAAAAAGGGGTGCTTTTTTGAACCTTATATTTTCATGCAATTGTATTTTCCGTGGGTAAATTAGCGGAAAGAGAAAACAACGTTGAATGCCTTTTGTTATCCAATTTAGGAGGAGTAGACTTCACTCGGTAACGTTAAGAGAGGGGTGAGGAAGGACATGAAGAGCAACAAAGGTTTAAACGAGGCTGTTAAAACAACAGTTTGCGAGTGTTCCGCACTCCCCTTAGACGGACTTTAGGATCAAACGTCCCCCCATCCTCTTAAGTCCTTTCCTTTTCGAGAAAAAAATCATTTTTACCCTCTCGTTTTAACAAAATCTTAATGCCATTAAAAGCCCTCAGTTCTCTTTTAATGGGGAAATTAAATTGGCAACTTAGGAAATAAGAGGTTTTAAATCAACCCTAAATATAGATTTTTCCTTCCCCCATCTTTTCAAAAGGATTTGTTCCCATCATGTAGCATTTTATAAAAGATCCTAATCCACCTGTTTTCCAATTCCCTTAACTAACGCTAATGCTACCCCTTTCTAAATTCAAGCTTTTAATACCCTACGGAATTCAAAATAGGAATCCTCTTATCTAATGCGTTTGTTTCACAATATTAATTTCATCAAACTTGACTTAGTCCCTTATTACTTTGAACTCTCCTTATCTTAACTAAAAGGATACCTTGAACATACCTAAAGAAGAAAAATTGGAGCAAAACTAAAAAGAAAAACCGTAGTACTAGCCCTTAAGAAACGCTTTCTAGATTTTTTGACCGACGACTCGCAAGATTTTCTCCTCCTTTTCCTTCGCCCGAGAAAAACCCTTTAACGGACTTTTGACGTTTTCCTCGATAACTGCTTTTTGCTTACCAGGAAATCCTCTTTTGAAAGAAAAAACACAGTTGACAGATTTTGGGCAGATTTTTCACGCTTTTCGGCTAAGAGACCCTTCTTACCTTTGCGGTTCCTTTTTTACCCCCGAAAAACCCCTGTTTTGTCGGTTTTTCGGCGGGCTATCTCCCTTTTTTGACCAAAAAACCCCTTTATAACGGATTTTAGGCGGGTGTCGACCAAGAAGCTCCCTGCTAAGAGGTCTTTGGGCTTTCCCTGATTTTTTGCCCGAGAAAACCCCATTTCAGCGGTTTTTTTGGCTTATCTCCCTTTTTCAACCGAGAAACTCCTACCAATTTTGGGCTTTGCCAACCTGTAGTGGACGAAAAAAAAATTTAAACTAGTAGATAACACGAGGGGGTTAATTTTTTTCCTCTCGCAAGGATAGCTCGTTTATAACATAAGGGGTTATCAAACTAGTTTGAATTTAGGCAATCTCAAAGATAATTTTTGAAAAAACGCGGGAACTAAAAACACATGAATGCTCGCGCATGCGCGTTTTTGGTATAGTAAACTCACATGTACCCGATTTTTGTAGGTTTTTTCGATTTTTTGGGACCAAGAATCGCCCACATACCAGATTTCAGCCTCAGTGAATATGAGGCGCTCCGGGTACGAAGGGCGAACTCGACACGGACAAATTTTTTTAACTTCCTTAAAGAAGTTATTGTGATACTCTCGACGTCGGGTTTTTGGGGAAGGGTCCTCCAGTTTTTTTTTTTTTCATTTTCAGATTCTAGACCTCTTGGTGAATACACCCATATAATTTTTATGTTGAGTTCGCCATTTTTTCCCCTTTAAATATAAAAACCGAAACTTTAAAATGCGAATATCTCAAACTACGTTTTGTCGAGTTCGCCCTTCGTACCCGGAGCGCCTCATATCTTCCGAACGAAAATACCCCATTTTCCTTACTTTTTGGACATCAAATATTAGTGCCTTAATCAACGAACGCGGCAGTGTTTCACCCACCAAATTTCTTCTGAAATCGCGGTTAATATAAAACCCTCAAGAAAAAGAAACGGTTTATTCTTTCTTTTCTAAACTTTTTTTTATTGTTTTAATTAAATTTCGACCGAAATCCCATGTCAGACGTTGGAAAGTGAAGACGTCAAAATCGTCTTATAAAGTGAAAAGTTTGATGATTGTTTTGACAAGATTAGCGAAGGAGGAATCATAAGGCGTCTAGAAGAGTTGCTGTGGGTGGGCATCAATCTTTTTCACCTGTCAGAATCCCCCGGGTTTATTTAATCCAGTGATTTTCAACGCGGGCGGTACCGCCCCTCTGGGGGCGCTGGGAAGTTATTGGGGGGCGTTAAGCAAAATTTGGGTGATAGTGGGGCAATGGCTAAGTGGCTGAGGGCGTTAGTGTGAGTCCTTTTTTAAATTTAATTTTATTAATACGATATAAAATTTTGTTCCAAAAAAAAGGCCTACCTATACAAAATCAGGGTCTCTTAAAAAATCGAGGCGCTTAAGATACTAAACCAACATGACCGCCAAGTCTTGCGGGCTTAGTATGACAAAAGAAAATTTGAGAGAGATGAAGCGCCCGTGCTCCCGTTTTCAAGCTCCCCTTGGCGGCGTCGCGAAATGCTTGTTTACAGGTAAAGTATTAATCAGTGATTACTGATGAGTTAGATGATAGTTATCAATTACCCTGATTACTGCGCAGGCAAAAAGGTTGAAAAACACTGATTTAATCGTAGAAAACTGCGGATTTCAAACCTTTTCAAAATTTTAGTATCGAAAAAGCGGTTTTTGCGGTCTTTTGTAAATTTTCAATTTTGTCAGTATATGAATAATACAAAAGGGGTTTTCTGATCCTATTGTGGGAGGGAGATGAGGGGCTGCGGTAACGCTGTTAACAAACTCCGCACAGTCTACATTTCTAATTACGTCGAATCGTAACTTTAGGACGCAACAAGCGTTCTCGACGTGCTCGCGAATATGGCGGACCAACTCGAAACTGGCAATCCAGACACTTGCCAACAATTAGCCTAACAATTATACGAGAGCCCACTCATTTAAATTTATATAAATTAAACCGAATCTCAGAGAATTTATTACGTCATCAATTTCCTTCAACTTGAAACTTTACGTCCGAACTTTCAGGGCTTAAATTAAAAAGTTAAATACCCCTTTTAAAAATATACTAATTACGGAATTCGACTTCATATACCCTTTGGAATAAATCTCTTTTTAATTAAAAGGCATACCCCAAGGCCCTTCCCCAATTTTCCCGAAAAAAACAAAACATAACTTTCTTTATGAATAAGAACTGACATTTTTATACCAAAAAACCAAGTGTTCTCAGAAAAACGACCTTTTCTTTTCTTAGAAAAACCTAAATATAGAAAACTTATGATCCCACAGAGCACAACTTTTTTGTGATTTCTAAGAATCTTAAGATGCTTATTTAAGAATTTTTTGAAATTTTCCCCGGCCCTTTCAGATTGACAATTTAAGTTTTAAAGTTTTGAGGGCTCAGAAAAAATGGTTCCCTTTGAGGAGACCACATCAAATTAATGCAGGATTTAAAGGGACATAATTTATACCTCCCATATTTTATTCCTTTCAAGTTTTTCGAGGGGTAGAACAGTAATTAAAAATTTTATTTCGTATTTTACGCCATTTTAGGTCATAAAAAATGTTATCAATATTCAACTTCTCTAGAAAAAGAGGTAGAAACCTCTTCTACAGGGTAGCGCATTCGAATGCAGAATGCAAGATGCTTGAATAGTTGAATCTTCGGACAAAAAGAAGCGGAATTAAAAAAAATTAGTCTCTTAGGTCAATTTTAACGGATTTTAGCGAAAAAACGCTAAAATTTGACATTTTTAAAGTTGTCTAAAATGGTTGTATGAATAGTCAACTTGAAATTTTGCGTAGATTACAATCTGAAATAAAAAATAGGGGTTCTCATTTGAAATAAAAGTTAAGTTCTGTTGGGGGCACCCAGTATATCCAGGCGCATTTTAAACTACACCATAAATTCTATGATTTAAATTAGGGGGTTTACATTTAACTTTTTTCATAAAACCACTTTTTAACGCTCTCCCAGACGTATTCCATGTGTTTCCGGACACCCTGTATACTTGGATTTTTTTTAGATATTAGCTTTGTTCCAACCGCTGTTTGAAACTCCTACAGCATGCGCAGAAGGATTTGGACGTCATATTTTACGTTCATATCGTTTGTCCGTCAAATCTCGCATGACGTCTTTGACGTGAAGATCCTTTTGCGCATGCTTCAGGAGTTTCAAATGCGGTTGGAACAAAGCTAATATCCGTCTATTCTAGTTTGAACACCTTTTCCATAAAGCAAGCAAGGGCTTTAACAGCTTCTTGAATTTCCTTAAATCATTCTTCAGAGAGCAACTGTCGTTTGAAGATCCCAAGTTAAAATAAATTCCCCTCTCTATCTCAGTTTTATTTTTTCCTGTCCCATTTTTCGCTATTTTTCTCCCTCTTATTATCTCCCTTTCTTAAATCCGGGAAATCCCGAAATCCCTATAATGTTTTCCGTTTTATTGCGTGTAAAATTGCACACAAAAGTCTTTTATTAATTCGTCTTTTCTAATCTTTTTTTTTTTTTTTTTGGTGGGGGGTAGTTTTCTAAGACTTTCGGGCGTATAAATCCTTTAATATGGAAGGTCGGGGCGATGAAATCTTGTAAAGAAACGAGTTTTAAATGGATTAACAAAGTATTACGTTTTTCTCGAGAACTTTTAGAACGTTTCCTAAGCACGTGGAAAGTTTCCGTACTTCAACTTTTACGGAGGAGCCTCCTTCACGTTAAGGAGACCTTCCAGGTTTCTACCTGTATATTTTCACGTTATCTCTGAGACCTTTTAGCCTCATGGAAAGTTGCAAGAGTATTTCTCTTTCCAAGTGCCGCTAGGTTGTACATTGATGATCTTATCCCACTTCTGCTACCATGATAACAATAGCAGTGTTTTTCCCACTAATCTTTAGTACTCAATGACCTTAGTAGCGGTGAAGTGTGCCCAAGCAGGGGATTTCGCCATAATGCCATTTTTTTCGGCTGCTGAGGTAGGCAAGCCCAAAAAACTGGTGGATAGGGAGTTTCTCGGTTGAAAAAGGGAGATAACCTGCCAAAAAAACCGCTGAAATGGGGTTTTCTCGGGCAAAAAAGGCAAGGAAACCCGAATGACCTCTTAAAAAAGGGAGCTTCTGCGTCAAAATAGTTCACTAGCATTTGATGTCCAAAAATTAAGGAAAATGGAGTATTTTCGGTCGGAAGAGACTGAGGCTGAAATCTGGTATGTAGGGCGATTCTTGGTCCCAAAATATCGAGAAAACCTACAAAAAATCAGGGGTACATGTGAATTTACGATGCCATAACAACGCGCATGCGCGAGCATTCATGTGTTTTTAGTTCCCGCGTTTTTTCAAAAATTCATCATTGAGATTGCCTAAATTCAAACTAGTTTGATAACCCCTCATGTTATAACGAGCTCTCCATGCGAGAGGAAAAAATGAACCCCTTCGTGTTATCAACCTAGTTTAAATGCATCCTGTTTTTTTCGGCCGCTAGAGGTAGGCAAAACCCAAAAATTGGTGGATAAGGAGTTTCTCGGTTGAAAAAGGGAGATAACCGCCAAAAAACCGCTGAAATGGGGTTTTCTTGGGCAACCCGCCAAAAAACCGAAAAAACGGGGGTTTTTCGGGAGAAAAAGGGAGATAATCTGCCAAAAAACCGCTGAAATTGTGTTTTCTTGGGCAAAGAAAGACAGGGAAAGCCCAAAGAACTCTTAAGAGGGGAGTTTCTTGTTCAAAAAAGGCAGTAGCCCTTCCGAAAAACCGAAAAAAACGGGGTTTTTCGGGGAGAAAAAGGGAACCGCGAAGACCTGGTAAGAAGAGAGTCTCTTAGCCGAAAAGCGTGAAAAAATGTCTATGATCCGTCAAAATGACCTAAAACTCTTTCGAAAAGGCAGCCATTATCAGAAGCAAAGATCCCTTCCCTTATCATCGTGGATACATATGAGGCGCTCCGAGTACGAAGGGCGAACTCGACATCGGACAAATTTTTTTTTTTTTTTTCATTTTCAGATTCTAGACCTTTTGAAGAATACACCCATGTAATTTTTATATTGAGTTTCCCCTTTAAAATACGTAAAAACCGATATGCGGCAAAGCTCTACTCAACCTTTTTTATTTAATTTTTTTTCTTTCGAGATTTGGTGATTTTTAAAAAACCTTTTCTCTATGATTCTATGATGATTCTATGATGATTCTAAAATCTCGCCACGAAAATTCCAGAGAGTGACTTTTCTGTCGAGTTCGCCCTTAAAAGAAAACTTTAAAATGCGAATATCGAAACTACGTTTTGTCGAGTTCGCCCTTCGTATTCGGAGCGCCTCATATACTCTCCCGTGAAAAACTTAAGACAAACTCCGCCATTTTGGGTACTCCATAAAAAAAAAGCGCTCGATATTTTCAAGATAACCACAAGAGGAAGGTTCTGTAAAAATTTCATGAAAATCCAGCCCAAAAAACTGAACTTAAGACATCCATAACTCCGCCAATTTCGCGAATTTCGAAAATAGCCCTTGCCCTTTCAAGATAAAGGGAAAGATGAAAATTACGGCGACGGACTACAGACAACCTTATGAATTTTTCTTTCCAAGGCTCTTCTCACAACATTCAGTCTTATTTCTTTAAAAACAAAATATATTTACGATTCTTTAATTTTTCCCCCTTCTTTTAAAAAAAGTAGCTACTTGAAAAGTTTTTGAGTGGGTAGAAAAAGAACTCGCAAACTTCTCTCCTCTGAGTACAGCTTGTAACTTGAAGATAACCCAGGACCAGAACCATAATAGGGAGGAGGATATGGACCAATAAACGTAAAATTTCATTAGCAGAAAATTAAAAACTTTTTTTCTTCTTTTTTTATTGAGATTTTTGGAATGAAATTCGTATTATTTAGGGTGTGGCATTGTGAAATTGGTGTTTTAATCTCGTTTTCGATGGGATTCGAAGTGAGATTTTTATCCGAAAAATCCAATCAAACCCCTTTCCGGGTATGAAATTTTTTTTTAGGTTTTCTTCTTTTTTATATTATTAATATTGTTTTTATTAAAACACATTTTTTTGTGGTTCAACCGAATAATCCGGCGATTAACCTCGGGCGAGGCCGTTAAAAAAAAGAAGCGACTTCCGGAACCCCCAGGCTTTTTCTCCCCGACCACTTTTTTTTTTAACCCCGTAAATATATCTGACCTCGCATAAATTTTATGAAATAAAGTACAAGTTGGGATAATGGTGATTAATGGTTTCAACTTGAATTTTCACCTTTAATGAGATTTTTTTCCGAAAAAAATCGCACCTTTGATCCTTTTTTTACGACTGAATTTTTCTCAAAGGTTGGCGAATGAAATGTAACTTTTTTTAATTAGGTTATTAAAATGAGGTGTAAATTAGAAAAAAAATTATTAAGTCATTTTATTGCCAAAAAAGTGAAAAATTAAATTAAATTTTAAACTAGTCTGAGCTGGCCCCGACGGGAACTTCCTGAAAGAGAAGAAACAATACATGAGGGGGAAGTATAGGGAGGGGAAGTATACGGAGGGGGAAGTATAACGAGGGGAAGTTTAAGGGAGGGAAGTATAAAGGAGGGGAACAAAACACTACAGACAAAGTTGAGATCGGTAAAGATCAATATTCGATTTGATCCTCCGGGTCTGGAAGACCCTTCCCCAAAAACCCGACGTCGAGGGTATCACAATAACGTCTTTAAGGAAGTTAAAATCGGAAAAAGTGCTTCCTAAGCCGCGTGGGGGTCGCCAAAATAAGGAGAATGAGGTTTTACAAAAAGTTTTCTGATGATTTTTAGAGGTCAAATATAGGAAACTACTTTTAGGGTCGAAAGTGCTGCGATCTTTGGATTAAAACAAACGTCAAGGTATAATCGCCTTAATGTATCGATTAGTTATGATAAATTATTTTTTACTTAAAGTAGTTTAAAAGGAGATCTGTAATTTTATTAAAACAGAAGGTTCTAGAGGATGGGAGATTTCTCGGCGAAAAATTAAAACGGAAGGAAAAGATCTTTCTTCGCCCGGTCGGATTTTAATCGCAGTTTGAAGACGGAAGCCGGAATTATTTTCTCGTAAAGACATCTTGAAGGGAGGAAATCGCGGAAGGGCCACCCCCACTCACGAAGAGGGGGACTAATGATTTCGCCTCAGGAGGAATATAAATAAAGTCGGACCCCGACCGAAAAGAAGAGATCCCTCAGTCATTAATCAGAGGGTTTTAACAGAAAAAAAACCGCCCACTTCTTTTTCTAACCTTATTTTTTTAACCAACCTTTTGTTTCTTAACAAATTTTTAAAGGACAAACGAGAATTTTTAAAAATGTTGAAAAAGGTTTCTAATTCAAAGTTTCACAATTTACAGGAGTTCATAATTGCGAAAGAAAAACTTTGTGGTACCTATCATAAAGAATATTAAGTCTTAAGTAATTAAAAAATGTAAAAACTTTATGGAAAAAATTAAATATTTAAACTTTAATCCTTTGAGAAAAATTTACATCGCTGCTGAAAAAGGGCACTATTCATTATAAAACCATTAAGACATCAGAAGTGGGATAAAAAAAATCTAACTTCTAATGTCACATCTTCTTAACACTTTGAACTTCTGTTTGACTTAAAATTTGAACTAAATTCTACTCTAAATGTCACTAAAGTAACCTTTTGATCTTCCATACTGCGGCTTTTCGCGTTATTTACATTGTTGGCGTTGTTTCGGAATATGAACTGCGGCAAGTAGTGCCCTGTCAGCGATTTTGATTAGTTGGAAACTATGCCGGGATTATTAAACTTGAATGCTCTTGATTTTCAGTAGGATTTTTTTTGTCCGTATTTAATTAAGAGGGCTGTGGGTGGAGGAAAAAAAAGACCGCCTTTTTCTATGTTTTGGTTCCCAGACTTGTTTTTCAATTCCCTCAGCTTCGCTACAAACTAAGAGGTTTTTTTTTTTTTTTTTTTTTTTTCAGAAAAGCCTCAACATTTTTTTTTTTTTTCAAAAAGCCTCAACATTTTTTTTTTTCAAAACATTGTAATTAAAAATATTTCACATTTTCGTCCATAAAAAAGTACTAGTTTGAAGAGCTTCCAACGAAAACTTCCTTAAAGAGAAGTAACAATATAGAGGGGGAAGATATGGGAGGGGAAGTATGTAAAAGGAGGGGGAAGTATAACGGAGGGGGAAGGGGAAGTTTTTTTTTTTTTTTTTTTTTTTTCGAAAAATTTTCCAATTTTTTTTTTTTTTTCGAAAATTTTTTTTTTTTTCCGAAAAAGTTTCTAAATTTTTTTCGAAAATTTTTCCAAGTATCAAGGTAGAAATATTGGGATGTTTGCCCAATGGAGGTCCTCTCGCAGCGGGTGGAAGAGTGAAATTTCTCCCTACTAAAATAATAATTAATGTTTAAAAAAAATGATATTGACGATTCCCGCAGCGAATTTTTTAAAATTTCAAACAGACATCTCCGCCATTTTTTCGAAATTCAAAAATCGCCCTCGTTAGTTTCTTGTTCACCGACTAAAGAAAATTTGGTGAAAATCGTGGAAAATTGTGGCCGTAAAGTGTTCCGGAAAAAATGCTACGGAAGGCCGGCACCACAGACAAAGTTGGGATCGGTAAAGATCAATTTCGAATTGACCCTTCGGGGTCTGGAAGACCCTTCCCCAAAACCCGACGTCGAGGGTATCACAATAACTTCTTTAAGGAAGTTTATTTTAAACGTTACTTTGAATGTGAATGTGGGAAAAAGGAAAAAATTTTGTTATTGAATTTTATAGAAATAAGATTTTTAAAACATTAAAAAGTTTGAAAGATTTTAATAATTAATTCAAAAGGATGGTAAGAAAAGCTGGTAAGGGGAAGTTGAATATTTGATGTCCGTGCACCCCCGACCAAGATATAAACACCCCGAAAATTCAAGCTCCTCGCAAAACTTCCTTTTTTTTAAATAATTAATCGAACTTACCCCCAACGAGAGAAAAAAAATTCGCCGTTTTTTCATTATTCAAAAGGTATATTTTGTGTCGAAACCATTATTGGTGACAAGCCGAAGTGCAAATCTTTTATAACGGTGAAAAGGAGTACGGGGGGGTCGAATCGCTTTTCCCCAAGGGCCAAAAGATCATCAATCACCAGCGCTCTTTTACCATTAATTTTCGCGCCCAATAATAGCCGTTTTGGGAATTTTTAAGATTTTTTTTCTACCTAGCAAAATGAGGAAATCCAAGCGCGAAGGCTTTTTTGAATAACATATTCGACTTCGGGCGCTTTCTCAAAAAATCTCCAATTTTAGTAATTTAAACAATTTTCTTTTGACAGAATAGCCTAAGTTTTATGAGTATGACAAAGAAACTCCATTTTTACAGAATTTCGTGTTTTTCCTTGGTTTTTTGACAGAAAAACCCAATTTTTACAGAATTTTCGGGGAGTTCCGGAGACATTTTTTGAACGTTTAAAATTTCGAACACTACTGAGTGTTAAGTGTCGACATAATGCATTTGACCATAAAAGCAGAAATCGCGAGTTACCGTTCACCATAAAAAATCTGCAACTCAACATAAAGAAAATAGTCGAAAACGTTCACCATAATGCATTTGAACATAATACATCCCCATAAAGAAGATATTAACACTTGTTTCGACATAAAATTTGTCGTTTCAGCAGTTGAACATAAAGGAAACTTTCATTTTAGAGAACTTGTCGTTTCACCATAAAACTGTTTCTGTCGTTTGGGCATAATGCATCTCACCATAAACTAGGGACAGCCAAAGAACAAGCCTATTTTTGCCGTTTAAAAACGCGATTATGGCGAAACGACAAAAACCTTAAGGCCGTCCGCACACTGGAGCCGACTACGTGCGACTCGGAGTCGTACGAAGTCGTACGACTTCGCTCTAGAGATCCTAACATTAACAATTAAATGGAACCTCGCCCACTGCAACCGACTAGTATACGCACGACTGAGTCGGTGCAGTGGGCGAGGTTCCATTTAATTGTTAATGTTAGGATCTCTAGAGCGAAGTCGTACGACTTCGTACGACTCCGAGTCGCACGTAGTCGGCTCCAGTGCGGACGGCCTAAAACTTGACAGTTCACTTCGCAAATCCTCGCGAGAGGAAAAAAAAAGTAACCCCCTTGTGTCATAAAACGAGCTGATCCCATTGGCTGCCTGCTTGCTATTCCTAGTTTATGGTGAGATGCTTTATGTTGAATGCATTATGGTGAACAATCAAGTTTTAAGGTTTTTCTCGTTTCGCCATAATCGCGTTTTAAACGGCGAAAGTAGGCTTGCTCTTTGGCTGTCCCTAGTTTATGGTGAGATGTGTTATGCCCAAATGACAGAAACAGTTTTATGACGAAACAACAAGTTTAAAGAGAGGATTTTGTGGCGAGAAGCGTTATGGTGACTTTCTCTTTTTTTTATGTCGACTTGCATTTGAAACAGTTTTATGGCGAAACAACAAGTTTAGGCTACAACAACAAGAACCCCCTTGTGTCATAAAACGAGCTGATCCCATTGGCTGCCTGCCTGCTTTTCCTAGTGTATGCTGAGATGCTTTATGTTGAATTGCATTATGGTGAACAATCAAGTTTTAAGGTTTTTCTCGTTTCGCCATAATCGCGTTTTAAACGGCGAAAGTAGGCTTGCTCTTTCGCTGTCCCTAGTTTATGGTGAGATGTTATGCCAAATGACAGAAACAGTTTTATGACGAAACAACAAGTTTAAAGAGAGGATTTGTGGCGAGAAGCGTTATGGTAACTAGCACCTTTTTTATGACGACTTGCATTTATTGAAAAATTCGTTTATGGCGAAACGCTTTATGTTGAAATGCATTATGCCGAAACGCATTATGGTGAGCTACAGATTTTTATGTTCAACTGCTTTAGGGTGAACTGCGTTATGATGAACGGTGTTCTCCCATTTTGTTAGGTATATTAAAACTTTTTTTTTTTTTTTTTTGTAAAAATGCCTATTTTTCAATCAAGAATTTTTTTCTAAAAGATTCCTTTTTAATACACTCGTTAGTCTGAAAGCTCGAGATTTTTTTTTTTTTTTTTTTTTTAAGGGGGAAGTTGAATCAAGGGAGAAATGAGGCCAATAAGTCTTTTTTTCACGGTTTTTCCGACGGGACGAAAGCCCTGTTTTAGGTCGGCTGGATGGGCGGAGGGACAGAAAATAGAGTGGGAAGGGACATTGAAAAGAAGGAAGGACGAAAAGGGCCGCGGGGAAGGGACGTCCTTTAGGCGGTTTTTATCGCTAAATTGTCAACCAATTGTTCCTGGCAGGGCGTAAATTCGACGAAACAAACCAATAATTGTTTCCGCAATTACCCATTTTCAAAGAGGACGGGAAAAGGGAACGAGCGGGATTTATGTTCGGAAGCCTATTAGGAGCTACAGCCTCGGGACAAAAAAAAAGAGAGAAAAAATAAGTTTTTCATTCCTTATTTATCGTTAGAATAAAAGGAAAACATTTTATACCTAATAGCTTATTAAATATTAACAGACTTTTCTTTTTTTAAGCATAAAAAGTACTTAAAACGTCTTCGAAAGAGAAGTTATTTTAAAATAAAAATTACTTCAAGTCGTCCTAATACTGTGATAACCCCAATTTTCTCATCAATTTAAATCTGCCGCGTCTCCTTCTGGCTACCGCACTGCTGACCTGTCATCCAGTATAAAGTAAAATTAAAGGCGAAAAGAAGTACTTTCGAAAACATGTACGATAAGAACCCAGATTACAGCGCACTCTATCACCTCGGCTTCCATAGCTTAGTTGATAATGTCGCTAATTTGGCTAAAAATGATCGCAAAAAAAAAAAAACGTTCTGGACTCCTTTTTAAGGAAAAACGATCCTCTTTGAGAAAATAAAAACGCATTTTGAGTTATAAAAATTTTTATCCCAAAATTTAAGATTTTCCGATTGTGTTAAAACGGCAGCTTTACTTTTCTTGCAGTAACTTTTTCAAAGACCAGAAAATTGAAGAAACGTTTTTTCAGGAGTTTTCCTAGGTTGACAAAGAAACCCCATTTTTAAGGACTTTTCCGAGTTTTCCTGGTCTTTTGACCAAATTTTACCGGTGGGGGGGGGGGCAAAAAAACCATTTCACCGGATTTTTGGATGCTTTTTTCGTATTTCAGCAGAAAAACCCCATTTAGCCCCCCTCCCTCGGGTTTCTGTTGGCAGACATTTTTTAAGTATCAAGATAGAAATAATGGGATTTTTCCCCAAGGGAGGTCCCTCTCGTAGCGGGTGGAAGTATGAAATTTCTCCCTACTAAAATGATGATTAATGTAAACAAAATGATAATTTTTATTACACCAAAAATTTGTAAAAATATAAAGAGCAATTGGTGGAGGCCGCAGCGAATTTTTAAAAATTCCAACAGACTTATCTCCCTCGTTTTTTCGAAATTCAAAAATCGCCCGTGTTAGTTTCTTGTTCACCGTCTAAAGAAAATTTGATGAAAATCGGTTGAAAACTGTGGCCGTAAATTGTTCCGGAAAAAATGCTACGGACGGACGGCCGGCACCACAGACAAAGTTGAGATCGGTATCCATATTCGATTTGACCCTCGGGGGTCTGGAAGACCCTTCCCCAAAAACCCGACGTGAAGGGTATCACAATAACTTCTTTAAGGAAGTTAAAAACCATTGTAACCGAATTTTGGACATTTTTCTCGGCTTTTTAAAAAAGAAATCCCATTTTTTTTAAGCTGCTTTCCTAGGTTTAAAGAAAATTTAACCAGATTTTAGCGATTTTTCGCCTTTTTTTTAAATTAATAAATCCCATTTTTAGAAGAAGGAAATTTTGAATTTTCCTAGGTTTTTTGAGAGAAACCCGACTTTACAAAGATTTTTGAGGTACCTATAAATATTAATAATAATTATAAATAATTAATTAATTTTTCATACCATAAGTGAGGGTCAAGAGATACATCCAGCATAATATGGGCACAATCATTTCCAAAGCACAAAAAAATATTTATTTATTTTATTATATAGAGTGCCATTAAAAATAATTAATTAAATAATTTTTTTGGGAGGTGTGAAAACTCGCGAGATCATCAGTTTGAGCAAAGTTACGTAAATCGAGGAGGGGAGTGGGTGCTCGCCGGCTGCTCGCGGAGACTGAGAAAGACTCCGGCTCTCGATAAAAGGGGTGGCGTTTTTGGGGGTACATACCTTTCGCCATAAAGACAACTGGACATACTTACAACATAACATACTCTCGAAATAAAATGGACATAAAATGGAGGATAAACGGTCAAATCGAAGTATTTTCAACATAAAATAACCTCTAAATAAAACGGAAGAAATAGAAACGGTTTAAACCGTTTTTAAAGGATCTTGCAACTCGACATAATCTCGAAATAATCTCGAAATAATCTCGAAATAAAATGAACATAACGTGGAGGGGTTGAAGGGGACGGGCGGGCCCAAGGGGCGAATATATTTTAACTCGGAAGTCTGACACATCCGCGCCCCTATCGTCTACGTGACTATAGGCTGACAGTTAACCCCCTTTTGCCATAAAACGAGCACATCCACGCGAGAGGAAAAAAATTAACCCCCTTGTGTCCAAAACGAGCTGATCCTCGCCCTACAGGGTGAGCAAATCCTCGCGAGAGGAAAAAAAATCAACCCCCTTGTGTCATAAAACGAGCTGATCCTCGCGAGAAAAAAAAATTAACCCCCTTTTGTCATACAACGAGCACATCCTTTGCGAGAGGAAAAAAATTAACCCCCTTTTGCCATAAAACGAGCACATCCTCGCGAGGAAAAAAAATTAACCCCCTTGTGTCACAAACGAGCTGATCAAATATTTCGTAGAGCTGTGTAGTAATGAATGAAAGTTTTAATTTTAAAAT
Organism: Orius insidiosus; assembly: GCA_014119065.1. Taxonomy (NCBI): domain Eukaryota; kingdom Metazoa; phylum Arthropoda; class Insecta; order Hemiptera; family Anthocoridae; genus Orius; species Orius insidiosus. The sequence goes on from JACGAQ010000757.1 coordinate 74,843, forward strand.
TAACAATGATAAAAGTACTTGGTTGCTCCTTTAACGTTTCGACTTCCGAGAATGAACGGTGGCGAGGAAGTAGGGGGGTGTGCCTCATGCCTGTAGCCTATAGTCAGTCACGTAGACGCTAGTGGCGCGGATGTGTCGTAACTCCGAGTTAGTCACGCTCCCGTTCACCCTCTTCGCCGCTAATTGTTATGTTGAGATTATTTCGAGATTATTTCGAGATTATGTCGAGTTGCAAGATCCTTTAAAAACGGTTTAAAACAGTTTTCTATTTCTTCCGTTTTATTTAGAGGTTATTTTATGTTGAAAATACTTCGATTTGACCGTTTATCCTCCATTTATGTCCATTTTATTTCGAGAGTATGTTATGTTGTAAGTAGTCCAGTTGTCTTATGGCGAAAGGACTGCCCTCGTTTTTGGAACCGCCTTTGACCAGACGGCGAAAAAAATTGAGTTTTTATTTTTTGAAACTTCTGAAGCATGCGCAGAAGGATTTGAACGTCATATTTGACGTCGTTCAAATCGTTTGTCCGTCAAATTTGACTTGCAAATCCTTCTGCGCATGCTCCAGGAGTTTCAAACTGCGGTTGGAACAAAGCTATCGTCTAATCTTTACCTAACTATTAAATAGAATATTAATCGAAATCCATTAAATAGAATTTATTAGGGAAAAGGGTGGGGATGATGACCTTGGATGGAAAAGCGGCCGTGAAGTGTTTAAAAATTGAGTTTTTATTTTTTGAAACTTCTGAAGCATGCGCAGAAGGATTTGACGTCATATTTGACGTCAAATCGTTTGTCCGTCAAATTTGACTTGCAAATCCTTCTGCGCATGCTCCAGGAGTTTCAAACTGCGGTTGGAACAAAGCTATCGTCTAATCTTTACCTAACTATTAAATAGAATATAATCGAAATCCATATTAAATAGAATTTATTAGGGAAAAGGGTGGGGATGATGACCTTGGATGGAAAAGCGGCCGTGAAGTGTTTAAAAAAAATTGAGTTTTTTATTTTTTGAAACTTCTGAAGCATGCGCAGAAGGATTTGGACGTCATATTTGACGTCAAATCGTTTGTCCGTCAAATTTGACTTGCAAATCCTTCTGCGCATGCTCCAGGAGTTTCAAACTGCGGTTGGAACAGAGCTATCGTCTAATCTTTACCTAACTATTAAATAGAATATTAATCGAAATCCATATTAAATAGAATTTATTAGGGAAAGGGTGGGGATGATGACCTTGGATGGAAAAGCGGCCGTGAAGTGTTTAAAAAAATTGAGTTTTTTATTTTTTGAAACTTCTGAAGCATGCGCAGAAGGATTTGGACGTCATATTTGACGTTCAAATCGTTTGTCCGTCAAATTTGACTCGCAAATCCTTCTGCGCATGCTCCAGGAGTTTCAAACTGCGGTTGGAACAAAGCTATCGTCTAATCTTTACCTAACTATTAAATAGAATATTAATCGAAATCCATATTAAATAGAATTTATTAGGGAAAAGGGTGGGGATGATGACCTTGGATGGAAAAGCGGCCGTGAAGTGTTTAAAAAAAATTGAGTTTTTTATTTTTTGAAACTTCTGAAGCATGCGCCGAAGGATTTGGACGTCATATTTGACGTTCAAATCGTTTGTCCGTCAAATTTGACTTGCAAATCCTTCTGCGCATGCTCCAGGAGTTTCAAACTGCGGTTGGAACAAAGCTATCGTCTAATCTTTACCTAACTATTAAATAGAATATTAATCGAAATCCATATTAAATCGAATTTATTAGGGAAAAGGGTGGGGATGATGACCTTGGATGGAAAAGCGGCCGTGAAGTGTTTAAAAAAAATTGAGTTTTTTATTTTTTGAAACTTCTGAAGCATGCGCCGAAGGATTTGGACGTCATATTTGACGTTCAAATCGTTTGTCCGTCAAATTTGACTTGCAAATCCTTCTGCGCATGCTCCAGGAGTTTCAAACTGCGGTTGGAACAAAGCTATCGTCTAATCTTTACCTAACTATTAAATAGAATATTATCGAAATCCATACTAAATAGAATTTATTAGGGAAAAGGGTGGGGATGATGACCTTGGATGGAAAAGCGGCCGTGAAGTGTTTAAAAAAAATTGAGTTTTTTATTTTTGAAACTTCTGAAGCATGCGCAGAAGGATTTGGACGTCATATTTGACGTTCAAATCGTTTGTCCGTCAAATTTGACTCGCAAATCCTTCTGCGCATGCTCCAGGAGTTTCAAACTGCGGTTGGAACAAGCTATCGTCTAATCTTACCTAACTATTAAATAGAATATTAATCGAAATCCATATTAAATAGAATTTATTAGGGAAAAGGGTGGGGATGATGACCTTGGATGGAAAAGCGGCCGTGAAGTGTTTAAAAAAAATTGAGTTTTTTATTTTTTGAAACTTCTGAAGCATGCGCCGAAGGATTTGGACGTCATATTTGACGTTCAAATCGTTTGTCCGTCAAATTTGACTTGCAAATCCTTCTGCGCATGCTCCAGGAGTTTCAAACTGCGGTTGGAACAAAGCTATCGTCTAATCTTTACCTAACTATTAAATAGAATATTAATCGAAATCCATATTAAATCGAATTTATTAGGGAAAAGGGTGGGGATGATGACCTTGGATGGAAAAGCGGCCGTGAAGTGTTTAAAAAAAATTGAGTTTTTTATTTTTGAAACTTCTGAAGCATGCGCCGAAGGATTTGGACGTCATATTTGACGTTCAAATCGTTTGTCCGTCAAATTTGACTTGCAAATCCTTCTGCGCATGCTCCAGGAGTTTCAAACTGCGGTTGGAACAAAGCTATCGTCTAATCTTTACCTAACTATTAAATAGAATATTAATCGAAATCCATACTAAATAGAATTTATTAGGGGAAAGGGTGGGGATGATGACCTTGGATGGAAAAGCGGCCGTGAAGTGTTTAAAAAAAATTGAGTTTTTTATTTTTTGAAACTTCTGAAGCATGCGCCGAAGGATTTGGACGTCATATTTGACGTTCAAATCGTTTGTCCGTCAAATTTGACTTGCAAATCCTTCTGCGCATGCTCCAGGAGTTTCAAACTGCGGTTGGAACAAAGCTATCGTCTAATCTTTACCTAACTATTAAAATAGAATATTAATCGAAATCCATATTAAATAGAATTTATTAGGGAAAAGGGTGGGGATGATGACCTTGGATGGAAAAGCGGCCGAGAAGTGTTTTGGAGAAGTTAAGATTAGACGATAGCTTTGTCCCAACCGCAGTTTGAAACTCCTGGAGCATGCGCAGAATGATTTGCAAGTCAAATTATTAGGAAAAGCGTGGGGATGATGACTTGGATAGAAAAGCGGCCGAGAAGTGTTTGGAGAAGTTAAGATTAGACGATAGCTTTGTTCCAACCGCAGTTTGAAACTCCTGGAGCATGCGCAGAAGGATTTGCAAGTCAAATTATTAGGGAAAGGGTGGGGATGATGACCTTGGATGGAAAAGCGGCCAAGAAGTGTTTTGGAAAAGTTTTAAAAAAAATTGTAGCCAAGAAAAGACACTTTAATATTGAAGTTGTTTTAATATCAAAAAATAAGGAACTTATGATAATAAGTGGATATTATCTCAAATAAAAGGGGTGGATAAACATAGAAAGTCAGTCAGTGTTTATCTGTGGTAGAGTTAACATCTTCTGTTGTCTCTCCTCTTTTCAACACTATATTTTGGGTTTTTCTCTTCAGGGAGTACCCCTTTTAATTTAATTATTTTTGTTTGTGTTTTTTCGTTAATTTAAAAAGGTTTTTGTTATTTTCTAAGAAGTTTTTATTTTATTTTTCCGCAATCCGATGGAGAATTCGGATTTGGACTTTGACCCTAAGCCTCCGGATAGAGACCTTTTTAGCTCAGCCAAACTGACTAAATGGTGTCGAAAATATATTATAATGTCTCTTGCTCCAAACTCAGAAAATGTCACATTTTCTGATTATAGTTATCTCAAAATATGTAAATTTTTAAAAAGCTTCTGCCCCCAAATATCTTTACAAGCTCTTCCAAATGGAACTATGCTTCTCGATATCAAACGGGAAAATGATTTTTATAACTTGAAGAACGCTACAACATTTGATAATCGTGAAATCAAGTATGAATTACATAAATCCTACAACTACTGTAAAGGAGTAATATACGTAAGGGAGCTTCTCAAGTGCGAGGAGGATGAAATCCTAGAAGAACTGAAAAGTCAAGGGGTGACTAGAGTAGCTAGGATTTTAAAGAAAAATGGAGGAAATAAAATCCCCACACCTTCCCTAGTTCTAACATTCGAACGATCAGAACTTCCCGAGAATGTTTTCTTCGATTATTTGTCGGTCAAGGTCAGACCCTTCGATCCTAATCCCATTCAATGTTTCTCCTGTTTTAAGTATCGACATACACAAAAATCTTGTCAGAATAAAGTGTGTGGAAAATGTGGAGACACCTCACATATCTCTGATAGTTGCACTAACGAACCAAAGTGCATACATTGTGAAGGCCAGCATCCGGCCTACTCCAGAAGCTGCTCGGTTTATACTAAAGAAAAAGAAATAGAAAAAATTAGGAAAAGGGATAAAGTATCTTTTAAATTTGCCGAGGAGGCTTATGAGAAATTATCCTCTGTTCCTAATAAACCAGGCGTGATGACTTTTGCCCAAACAGTTGCTTCCTCAACTCCTCAAACCTCTTCACAACCCTCTTCTACTGAGCTAAGTGCTCTTCATGAAAAGTTAGATAGATTGCATAGTATAGTTGAATGTTTATTAGAAAGGTAAATGATATGGAAGTCAGGAGATTAAGACAACGAGGGACAATAAAAAATTTTCTGGATCACAACAGCCGAATTACAAAAATAATTTAAAAATAGATGTCGTTGATATTATAGAAAACGAAGTTACTAAAATCACTGACCAAACAAAAAAAACCTTATCTTCTGACAAAAAAACACCAAACAAGGTTAATCAGACAAAAGAAAAAGATCCCCTGGTCCAATCGTCCAAAAGACCCCTTTCAGCATTTGGATCCCAATCATCACTTGCTTCTACGGGAGCTTCAAACAACAACCTTTTCCAGTCCCCCTATGGGACTAGAAATAAAACTAAAAGCCTAAAACCGGATCAGAGCGGAAAAGTAGTTAAAAATCATGGAAGAACAAATTAGTATCTTGCAATGGAATGTAAATGGCTTGGATTGTCGACAAGACGATTTAAGCCTTTTGCTTCAAAACATTAATGTAGGCATTTTATGCCTACAGGAAACTCATCTAAAATTAACAAACAAAATTTCAATACTTAAAAACTTTATTCATATTCGTAGAGACTATATCGGTGGCCGAATTGCATGCGGAGGCGTATGCATTTCGGTGAAAAACAATATCCCTTTCGAAGTTATTGACACCAATCTAAATTATCAATTAATTGCAATTAGAATCCTTACTCCTCCGCATTTCACACTCGTTTCTTTATACTTTCCTAACACCTTAACAGAGAATGACCTTGTAACTATTTACGGCCAATTACCAAGACCTATCATTTTAGTAGGCGATTTTAATGCTCACAACCAAATTTGGGGCAGTGAAACTCGTGATTTGAACGGAAAAGCAGTTGAAGATTTTATTGAGCACTGCGCTTTGAATACTATGAATGATGGATCCCCTACTTATTTGTGTCCCCGATCAGGAAAAACTTCCTGCATTGATCTGACTTTGGTTAGCCCTGCTTTGAGTCCTCATCTCTCTTGGCATGCAATGAATGACCTCCACGGAAGCGATCATTATCCTATTATCATAACTTCTACGCTGCACGCTGTTTCTGGAAAAACCTTAGAAAAGTGGCTGATCCATAAAGCTAACTGGGAAACGTATAATGCGTCGATAAATTTTGATGGATTGAACCTGTCCCACCCTGATATTGATATTTTGGTCAGCAATCTTAATGCAGAGTTAGTCAGGGCCGCCAGTATTTCGGTGCCAAAATCGCCTCCGTTGGTAGGCTTAAAAAAAAGGTTCCCTGGTGGAACGAAGAATGTAAAGAGGCCATTAAAAATCGTAAGAGGCTTCAAAATAGATTTCGACGCCGCCCTTCAACAGAGAATTATGAAGCATATAGAGTTTCCAAGATTCATTTAAAATTTATCGTTAAAAAAAGCAAAAAAGAGTCCTGGCACAAATTTCTTGAAAATGTCTCATCAAGTGCCCCTGTAACTATTTTCTGGGATACGTTAAGGAAAATTAGAGGAAATAGAAGCTTCTCCCCTTTGCCTTTTTTGAAGCTGAATAATGGAGAATACATTACACAACCTGAAGATATCTCAAATACCTTAGCCCAACATTACTATGCAGTCTCCTCAACAGCTAATTTTGACCCTTCATTCATTTATATTAAAAATGCTCGTGAAAATGTACCGTTATCAATAAATCGCCAATCAAATGACCCGCTTAACATTCCTTTCACTGATTGTGAACTCTCTTTTGCTCTCAGCACACGCAAGGATACCTCTCCAGGCCCTGATGGCATCTGCATCGGCTTTCTTAAAAACTTAAGCCTCAATAAAAAAACAGTGCTGCTTAAGGTGATTAATAGAATTTTTGCAAATCAAGAATACCCTATGGTCTGGAAATCAGCTCTCATCATTCCGATTCTTAAAAGTGGGAAGCCCAAGCATGAGGCAAACAGTTATCGCCCAATCTCTTTGACGTGCTCCATGGGAAAGTTGGTAGAAAAGATGGTTCTAAATCGATTACTGTGGCATTTAGAGAGTCAGGGCTTGATGTCTGAATGGCAAAGTGGGTTTAGAAAGAAAAGAGGGACTCGAGATAATTTAGTTCAACTAGAACATGCTGTGAGTGAAGCGTTCACTCAAAAAGAAAGGCTCTTAGCAGTATTTGTAGATATCAAAAACGCCTTCGATAGAGCTTGGAGGCGGCTGATCATAGATACCCTCCAGAGTTTGGGAATTGATGGAAATATGCTTTCGTTTATAATTAACTTCTTACAAGATCGAACCTTCAGGGTCCGCTGTGGTGCCTCATATTCAGACAGTTATATGCAGGAAAATGGTGTCCCACAGGGAAGTGTACTCAGTCCCACCTTGTTCTGTTTGGCCCTTAATGGAGTTCTCGCAAAAATTAATGCCCCCTGTAGAGGTATGCTGTATGCCGACGACCTTGTCCTCTATTGCCAGGGAAAAAATTTGGATAATTTAGGAGCAGAGGTACAAGAGAACTTGAACTCTGTCAACTGCTGGCTGCAACAGAATGGTTTCACTTTATCCATTGAAAAAACTGTAGCCATCTTGTTTTCTTCTAGGCGCCCCCCATACTACCCAGATTTGGTTGTTGCTGGCAGAAGGATTGCTTTTGTGGACTCTGCAGTGTACTTAGGCTTAACTTTTGATAGGACTTTAAACTGGGTTGCCCATCTCAAGAAGTTAAAAGGAAAATGCTACCAAGCTATGAATGTTTTAAGAACAGTAAGCTCTTACTCCTGGGGAGCTGACCGCAGGAGCCTGACGCTGCTCTATAAATCCTTAATTCGGTCCCGGCTAGATTACGGATGTAATGCCTATGGATCTGCCACAACCAAAAAAATCTGTATTCTTGATCCTGTACAAAACACAGGGCTAAGAATCGCTATCGGAGCGTTTCGCTCTAGTCCTGTCACTAGTATCCATGCTGAAACAGGGGAGCTTCCACTCAAGTATAGGAGAAATTACCTTGATCTGAAATACTACGCCAAAATTATATCTTCCCCTTCACATCCGCTAAATCAACTTTTTGCGCCAAATTTCCGTCCAATTTCCTCGCAAGAATTTGCAGCAAGAGTTCAGTTGTTACTGGGAGGTATGTCGATCCTGGTTCCGCCTATTCGACGTGAGACGGTTTCAGCGGTGCCTCCGTGGCTGATCCCCAAGCCCAGAGTTATTTTGCCTTTTGGGAAACTAACGAAAGCTAGTTCCCTTCCAAATGAGTACAAAAAGGAATTTTTAAGGATAAAATCTTGTTTCCTGGAGCCCACTTTGTTTATACAGACGGTTCTAAAGGCCCCGGAGGGGCTGGGGCAGCAGTCATTAGTGGAGACAGACAGTATTTATTTAAATTGAATATGATATCTAGCAGTTATAGCGCCGAACTAGTGGCCCTTGAAAAGGCCATAAATATTGCACAGCCGTCGAATAATTCACTTGTCCTCTGTTCGGATTCCAGGGCAGCTTTGACTGCGATCATGACCGGCATGTTTAGCGAGGATCCGGTTTTCCAAGGCATTGGGTATACGCTGAGAAACCTCTTATCCCAAGGTACCAAGGTTTTCTTTCTTTGGATACCTGGTCACTGCGGGATATCTGGAAACGAAAGTGCTGACGTAGCAGCCAAGGCTGCCGCCAAAAATGGCATAGAAGTTCCAGCTATCTTTTGTAGGGACTTGGTGGCTTTCCTCAAGGAACAGGTTGGCTGGGGTTGGGAACGAGAGTGGAGAAATGTGGAAGACAATAAACTCAGAGAGATTAAGGCAAGCACAAAAAAGTGGACCACTTCATGCAGGCGGACGAGATCGGAAGAGGTAATCCTGGCGCGGATTAGAATAGGGCATTGCCGATGGAGTAAGGGCCATTTGATGAGTAGGGATCCTCCGCCGACATGCGAGATATGCAATGAGGAGCAGACCGTCAAGCATGTCTTGACGGTTTGCCGAAAGTATGAGGCGCTAAGGAGCTTTCTTTTTAAAGATTCAATATCCTTACAGGAGATTCTGGGGGATAGGGAGGATACGGTCAAAAAGTTATTTCGTTTTTTGCAAGGCGCTGGTCTGGAAAAGAGAGTGTAATTTAATAACGTAGTCACATGGGGGGCGAGGGGCCCGTCCGGGGGTGGGCGCCGGGCCGGGGTGGCGGGTATGCTCTTGCTGTGTCGGGGGGACACGAGGGATCCCAGGGCGAAACGCCCCGGACCCCCAGGGGATGTGGACTTTTCCATAGGTATGTAAATGGTTTTTATCTACATCCCCGAAAAGGGGCTCCGTAAGGAAAAAAAAAAAAAAAAAAAAAAAAAAGGATTAAAAAGAAGAAGCATTTATTATTTGTTTAACTTTGGGAATCCTTTGGGTCCCCCCGGTGCGGTGGTGGCTGCCGGTTGGCCTGGACTGGGTGCCTGCCGTCGGGCGGGTCCCGCGCGCCCCCATGTGACTCTTCTGAAAGACAACTGGGCACATATGACCAAGTAGTCGGTTGCCCCAAAAAAAAAAAAAAAAAAAAAAAAAAAAAAAAAAAAAAAAACATAGAAAGTAGAGGGAGCATCTTATTCAAAATAAAATGTTTTGATATCTAAAATTTCTTTTCAAAACAATCAACTATAACTCAAAACTAATAAAAGTGTTCGTAGAAAAGGTAAATAAGAAAACTTTTAAGTAAACTTACATTTCGAAGAGCGGATGAGCGAAATCCAGAATCCCGAACAGAAACAAACTAAAAATTATGGAGGGGTAACAACGACTTTAAAGAAACCAAGGCCTTCTCAATTTTGCTCCATAAAATTCAAAAAATATTCAATTTTACGTTTACGTAAAAAAATAAATAAAAAAGTTCTTACAATTTTAACTTCATTTAAAATAAAATATTGTTTTTGTTTATTTGAAATAAAATGTTATGGGAAAAAGGCGGGAAAACCGCAAAACGCTTGCACGATCATGTTTGTGCCTGTCCTTTTCTTCTCAAGAGCTGCGCCTGGGGAATTTCATTTCTTCTGAATCTGCAATTTTTTTCTTTTTTAGGTGAGTTTTTTATGTTAATTATTAATAATAATTGCTTAAATTAGTTAAATAGACATAATGAACTTATATTTATAGAAATTTAGGCCTAGTTGAATCAAAATGTTAATGACGTTCCCTCCCTTACCTTACTTTTTCCACAATTTCTTTCAATCTTTTAGAGAAGTAATTAGCTTTGTTCCAACCGCAGTTTGAAACTCATGGAGCATGCGCAGAAGGACTTGGACGTCAAAGACGTTGCTCAAATCGTTAGTTCGTCAAATCTGACGTGCAAATCCTTCAGCGCATGCTCCAGGAGTTTCAAACTGCGGTTGGAACAAAGCTATTATTTCAGTAGTGCGAATGCTGAGATATATTTAGGATTAAAATTTCTCAAAGTTTTCACTTTTAACGATAAATTATTGCGACAACCTCCACCATATTCAGTTTTTAGGCGAACATTTCACCGCATCAATTTTCTTGTTATTTTCGCCAAATTTCTTCTATTCTAGCTTGAAAATATCGAGATCTTTTTCTTTTAATTTTTAAAAATGGCGGAGATTTGTCAGTCTAAGGCATCGACAAAACACCCCTTCGCAAAGTAGGAGAACCGCTTGTCTGATTTCAGCCGTTGACTCGTCCAAACCATAAAATCCTTCTCTTTATTCTATGAAAAAAAAAATTTTTTTCCACATTCAAGGGAGTGAAATGTTTTATTTTTAGCCTTACTTTCTAAAGGGAGACTTGATGTCAATTAAACGACATTATGTATTTAGTGTTAGGACGTCTTTTGGCGTATATATTAAGTTTTAGGAGGAATGTTAAACAGACGAGAAGAGCTAGGTGGGCAGAGAAGGGTGGGACGGGTGGGTTTTAACTCGATTTAAATGGCTTCAAATCCTCACGGAAACTTCCCTTTTATTTACACATTCAAATGATGAAAATGCTCTCCCTTCTCGATAAATCTACCTTTACTCAAAGAAAAAGGGACGGAGGAAAAAAATGATAAAAAGTTTTATTTTAAAATGATAACAGTTTCTTTTAGTCGTCTAAAAGGTCTAAGTTTACAAGATGTCTCATTGTAGGCCGTCCATGAGGGCAGTTCTGAAAAAAATTAAATCTCAGTGAATAATCTTCAAAAATCTACTTTTTTAAGAAAAATAAAGGGTCATTTTGGGTAAAATAGCGACTAATCGGTAGATTTGTAGAAATCGGTGACAAAAAAAGTGGATAAAATTATTACATGCAGGGTGAAAAATTAAATTTGAGCTATCAAAAACACTCCGTATAAAAAAAAAACAGCCCGCCTCGCAAAAACCCTTCTACAGCAGCCTGAAAAAGTTATGATATAAGCTTCCCCGCCCTCCGATGTACACTGTACAGAAAGCGCCTGTGGTTTCAAAGCTCCCCTTGGCGGCGGTGCGAAATGCTTGTTTACAGGTGTGTAATATATTGATCAGTGACTACTGATTAGTTAAAGTTGTGTTATCGAAACTCCCTAAAATCTCTGAAAAGATGCTTGTGTACAGGCTTTTCGCAGGGCGTCCATCAATATTTTGGTCATTTTCTAAAACCCAGTTCCCCCTGATAAAAAGCATTTCGTGACGCCGCCAAGGGGAGCTTTGAAAACATAAGGAGTGTTTTTGATAGCGATATCACATCTATTGTAGTTCAAATTAACTATTGATAAGACTTTTAAAGGTCATAAACTCATATTTACACACGTAATAAATAGAGTGTAAAATTTAAAGTTTAGTCCTCGAGGCTGCGGACCCTTTAGTGCGACAAAACGTAACCTAAAGTTTTGACCCTAACTTTTTTTTTTGGGGGGGGGGGCTCAGATAATGGGTAAAATTTTTCAAAAAGGCATTGGCGAAAGTTAAAAGGAAGCTCTGTGCAAAATTTTAAGCCGATTGGTCCAGTCACCCAGCTGTGGGCCCATCAAAATGGGGAAAATTACCCTAAAATTTCAGTTTTTTATTCCTAACTTTTTTTTGGGTTGAGATATTGGTTATCTTTGAAAAGGCACTGGCTCAAATTGAAAGGAAGCTCTGTGCAAAATTTCAAGTCAATCGGTGCGCTAGAAGAGGCTGTAGCCCTGTTTAACTTAACGGGAAGAAGAAGAAGTCTTCGCCAAAGGCGAAAAACCGCGTTTTCAGAGTTGTATATCTCGACACCCTGTGTACCGATTGACTTGAAAGTTTCAGAATTTACTCATATTGAATCAGGAAGACCTGTATAAAATTTGAAGTCGATTGGTATACCGGGTGCTGAGATCCAGATACCCAAAAAACGCAAGTAAACAAACACTTGGTACCGTCGGTACTTTTTGCGCTTTCGATCGGGTTTTGCTTGGCGGGGCGGGTAACGTTACCGCGTTCCTAGATGTGTCCAGTGACGTCAATTATCTTTTTATGTACTCAAAAATCTACTTTTTTAAGAAAAATAAGGGATTTTAGGTAAATAGCGACAAAAAATCAAGAAATTATTACCCAAGGATGCTCTATAGTTCCCATCTGGACGACCAATTTTTTCATTTCTTAAAATTTAAAGCAGTCCCAATCATAACAGATTTTCTGCAAGCTCGAGAAGCAAACATGGCTCTCACACGTGAAGGTCGGCAATCCGTATTCGGCTATCCTGTATAAAAAAAAGTTAGAAAAAAACATTGCAAAATCAATTACCTGAAGCATAAAAATCAACTCGTCGATATCCTCTTTTCCAAAAGCCAATTTTTACTCAGCGGCTTCGCAGTTAAGAAAATCCTTTTGTCGGTGGGGCTAAAAGAAATTATTTTTAAAAATTTTATACTTAAAAAACTTACCGTTTTCATCAATTTTAAACTCGAAACCATTCTTTTTAAAAATTTCGAGGTTATCCATCAAAATACTTTCGTTAGCCGCAGTCAAGAAAGAGGCTCCGCTCTAAAAATAATAAAACATCAAAATCGCCTTTTCTAGACATACTAACATGACTAATTTCTGATTGGTTATCACAGTTGTTTTTTGTAAAGTTTCAAAATTAAACTTTTCATCACTGGCATGTTGGTCGATTATAAAAATCTGCGCCAAGTTTGGCTACAATAAATCCTAAATTAAACTGCCCTAAAATTTCCATCTATAATTAAATTAAAGAAAATTGAATTTTCGGTCAAACTTGCCTTTTCGAACATCTCTTTTGATATTTCTTTTTTCAATTCTTCTTCAGCTTGTACGTTTTGATTGATTGCCGCTCGAAATTTGACTGAATTTAAGGTCTTTGAGTTTTGTTGTTTTTCGATGTTTGATTTTGTTTATGTCGACTTTAATTCCAACGCACTTTTTCCCTCTTTCGATAAAAGTGTCGTAAACTACTACTTCAATTTCACTATTTTCTTCATAGATTTCTTCTTGACCATTTTCATCGATTTTGGAGCTTCAATTTCTTCAATTTGACAAAACTTAAATTTTCTTCGTCTATAATCTTTTTTGAACAGTCTCTTCAAATTTTGGAACACGAATTTCTTCAAATTTGATAGAGAACTTAAATTATTTTCTTCGTCTAAAATTTGATTTTGAACAGTTTCTTCTACTTTTTGCTCAGGACGATTTTTCTCGGTTGGAAGATTTTCATCTAAAATTATGTCTTCTTCAATTTTTCCTTTCTCTTCATTTTTTTGTATGGTCAAAAAACGATTCAACGAAGGCTGCAATTTTGGAACTTTAAAAATAGATTATTTCCGATCTTATTGTCAATTACTTTTAGGCGATTTGGGGTTTTCGTCGTCTAAATTTCTTTTCAAGTTTTTGTGCCTCCAACGGTCGAAAGTCCCAAATTTTGTTTTTCGCTCCTCTTTTCAACCACGTTATCATCACAATGTAGATGGTATTTTTCAAACGTTTTTTCTAAAGAAGACTAGAATTCAATTTAAAATTAGAACATATTTAAGTTAATATGAATATTGAGTTATTCATAAATATGGTATGAATACGCCTAATTTACTTTGATAATGGCGACAAGTAGTTTTTCTCTGTCCATAAAAATTTGGCGTTTATCTGGCGTTACGTTGACGTCGACCAAATCTTTCTTTATTTCTACGTTTAAAAAGACGAATGGATATTGATTAGGGTTGAAATGATGATATGTCTCATTTATCGCCTTGATTACCTAAAAAAAAGAAAGAATTTACAATTTTGAAATTGTTGGCCTTTTTTCCTACTTTAGATGGTTCACAAGGGCGTGAGTTGATATAAAAAACTGCCTGTCAGTAGTAGAACGGCCAGATCCATGTGAGCAGATGATATGAAGCCTTCCAGCTTAAAATTGAACAGTCTTCTTCATTTGATTTCATTTCAGCCAAAATTTCCTCATTTGGCAAACAAGTTTCTATACTTAGAAGACCATTTAGCTGTCAATATGTCATTAATGCATTAAATTGATTTATTTTAATACTTGTTTTGAGCTAAAAAACGCATGAAATGTTTCCCTGACGGTTGAACATCCTTGAGTAGCGACTAAAATTGTGCGAGAACCTTTTGCTGTTTGGTTGGTACATAAAATTCTAAAAATTAAACATTAAAACTCCAAATTGAAAACACCATTTTCGAATTGGGGGGGGGGGGGGGGTACTTTTGGGGTTTTTAGATTTAGAAACACCGTTTTATCAGGTTTTTGGGCGTTTAACATCTTTTACGGGTTTTGGGTCTTTTTTTGTCGATTTTCTGGCGTAGAAACACCCATTAATCAGGTGTCCGGGCGTTAAACATCTTTTCTACTGGCTTTTTGATCATTTTCTTCGATTTTTAGGCTTAGGAACACCCGTTTTATCAGGTGTTTGGGCGTTAACATCTCTTTTACTGGGTTTTGGGTCTTTATTGTCGATTTCTGGGAAAGAAACACCCATTTATCAGGTGTCCGGGCGTTAATCATCTTACTACTGGGTTTTTGGTCATTTCCTTCGGTTTTCAGGTTTAGAAACACCAGTTTTGTCAGCTGTTTAGGCGTTAAACATCTTTTATTCTGCTTTTTGGTTATTTTCTTAATGTTCCGGTTTAAAAACACCGTTTATCAGGTGTTTAGGCGTTTAACATCTCTTTTACCGGATTAGGGGTCATCTTTTGTTCATTTTCTGGGGTAGAAACACCGTTTAATCAGGTGTCCGGGCGTTTAACTTTTTTGTAAAAACACCCATTTCATCAGGTGTCCGGGCGTTTAACACTTTTAATGGGTTTTGGGTCTATTCTTCAATTTTCTGGTGTAAAAACACCCATAATCAGGTAGTGGGCGTTTTACACTCTTTTACCGGATTTTGGGTCATTTTTTGTCAATTTTTGGGGTAGAAAACATTCGTTTAATCACGCGGGCGTTAAACATCTTTTTTACAAGGTTTTGGGTCATTTACTTCAATTTTCTGGTGTAAAAACACCATATATCAGGTAGTTGGGCGTTTTACACTTTTACCGGATTTTGGGTCATTTTTATCAATTTTTGGGTAGAAACATTCGTTTAATCAGGTGTACGGGCGTTAAACATTTTTACAAGGTTTTGGTCATTCACTTCAATTTTCTGGTGTAAAAACACCCATATATCAGGTAGTTGGGCGTTTACACTCTTTTACCGGATTTTGGGTCATTTTTGTCAATTTTCTGGGGTAGAAACATTTGTTTAATCAGGTGTACGGGCGTTAAACATCTTTTTAAGGTTTTGGGTCATTTACTTCACTTTTCTGGTGTAAAAACACCCATTTATCAGGTATTTGGGCGTTTTACATCTAACTGGATTTTGGGTCATTTTTGTCAATTTTGAGAGTAGAAACATCCGTTTAATCAGGTGTACGGGCGTTAAACATCTTTTTACAAGGTTTTGGGTCATTTACTTCAATTTTCTGGTGTAAAAACACCCATTAATCAGGTGACCAGGCGTTAAACATCTTTAACTGGATTTTTGGTCATTTTTGTCACTTTCCTGGTGTAAAAACACCATTTAATCAGGTATCAGGGCGCTTAACATCTTTTTTACAAGGTTTTAGGTCATTTACTTCAATATTCTGGTGTAAAAACACCCATTTAATCAGGTGATCAGGCGTTTAAACATCTTTTACGTTTTGGTCATTTCGTCACTTTTTTGGTGTAAAAACACCCATTTAATCAGGTATCAGGGCGCTAACATCTTTTTACAAGGTTTTAGGTCATTTACTTCAATTCTGGTGTAAAAACACCCATTTAATCAGGTGATCAGGCGTTTAAACATCTTTTAATCGGATTTTTGGTCATTTTCGTCACTTTTTTGGTGTAAAAACACCCATTTAATCAGGTATCAGGGCGTTTAACATCTTTTTACCGGGGTTTTGGGTCGTTTCCGACGATTCATATGGTTCAAAAGGTTCAGTAAAACGAAAATAAAGGAAGAATTTTCAAGGAAACCTTGAGAAAAGGCTCCCTAAAGCTTTATAAACGGGCATTAGACTTACTTTACATTTGTAGAAATAAGCAATAAGCGTAAAGAAGTTGGATCATTTTGTTAAATCTCTTTTAATATTTTTATGAAACTCTTTTTGACGCACGGGTAAACTGTGAAAAAGTCGAGACAATATTACAGTGGTGCCAACCTAAAAAAAAAAATAGGAACAGTGAGGAGATATAAAGGATACAAACTTGACGTGAACATGATGTTTCTTGAGTTAAAATTCCGTTTGAGTCGAAAACCAATGGTGGCACAGTTTTGATCGCCGTGGCGAGTGATGACCGTAAGATCGCTCAGAGCGCATAAGGAACTTAACGCTTCGCCACGGAAGCCGAATGTTTCTACGCCGACTAGATCGGAGAAATCACGAAGTTTAGACGTGTGATGTTTCAGAGCTACAAGAAAACATAAAAAGAATACAGAAAACTTTAATTTTACCAAGACCGCGGAAATTCTCAGGTCGTACTCCTTGTCCATTGTCGATCACTTCGATCGAGTCGCTACCATACTCTTTAAGTTTAATTTCAACCGAAGTAGCTCCAGCGTCCAGGCTGTTCTCCACCAACTCCTTCACCGCAATCGCCAAACTCAAAACAACCTAAAAATCTTAATTCTAAAAACCCTAAATCGTAATAAATAAAATAACTTTACCTGCCCAGAACATATTCTATGAACAGTCGTTTATCAATGGCTTTAATATCATTTTACTCATTTTCAAGTTTAAAATAACGTTTTTACTATTTTATCATCGAAAACTTATCAGTTGACAGTTATCATTGACACGTGATAACCACCAGGTAACCTTTAGGCGGGAAAGCTATCCAAAGCAGCCAACCTCACAAAAATATTCATCACTCATCAGTTTCTTCAAAAGATAAAATAGAATTTTTTTGATGCCCTCAAATCCCATTGTCAACAGACTGTAGAAACTTTCATAAATCATGTAAAAAACGTGGTTTCTTGGTCATAAAATCAGGAAAAATCCTGAAAAATAGTTTTTCTGTTAAAAAAAACAAAACACGTGGGGTGTAAAAATGGGGTTTCTTTGCTAAAATACGAAGAAAACACCTAAATTCCGATAAATTTGGGGTTTTCCTCTAAAAAATTAAAATAAATATTTAAAAAACGGAGGAAAACTCTTGAAAACTTTGAAACATGGGGTAAAGCCAAAATCCAGGAGGGGGATGTTGTTTATTTCGGAAAAAGCGAGTGAAAAACCTAAAAATTTTGTGAAAATGGGGTTTCTTTGTCAAAAATCGATGGGGTTCCTCTTGAACTTGTCGTTTCGCCATAAACTTTTTCTGTCGTTTATGCATAAAACTCACCATAAACTAGGGACAGCGAAAGAGAAAACCTACTGCAATTCAACATAAAGCATCTCACCATAAAGAAAAGCAGGCAGGCAGCCAATGGGATCAGCTCGTTTTATGACACAAGGGATTAATTTTTTTTCCTCTCGCGAGGATTTGCGAATTGCATTATGGTGAACTCTCAAGTTTTAAGGTTTTTGTCGTTTCGCCATAACCGTTAGTAGTAGTTAGTTCGCCATAAGTTTTAAACGGCTAAATAGGCTTGTTCTTTGGCTGTCCCTAGTTTATGGTGAGATGACTTCCCTCCCTTTTACCTCCCCCTCCGTTATACTTCCTCCTTATACTTACCCCTTCTCTATTTTTACTTGTCTTAAGGAAGTTTTCGTTGGAAGCTCTTCAAATAAGTACTTTATGTCGACTTGCATTTATTGAAGAAGTCGTTTATGGCGAAATGCTTTATGTTGAGATGCATTACTCTAAAACTTTTGAACTTTTTGAGTTTTTGTTCAATTTGCATTATGCCGAAACGCATTATGGTGAACTACAGATTTTTTATGTCGAAATGCAGATTTTTATGTTTATGGGTTAACTTGGGTTAAGGTGGTTAATTTTTTTTCGCGAGGATGTGCGAATTGCATTATGGTGAACTGTCAAGTTTTCAGGTTTTTTGTCGTTTCGCCATAATCGCGTTTTAATAGGCTTGCTCTTTGGCTATCCCCCCTTTATGGGGATGTATTATGCCCAAACGACAGAAACTGTTTTATGGCGAAATGTCAAGTTCTTTAAAATGAAAGTTTCCTTTATGCTCAACTGCGTTATGTTGAAATGACTAAATTTATGTCAACAAGTGTTAAATCTCATCTTTATGGTGAGATGTATTATGTTCAAATGCATTATGGTGAACGTTTTCGACGATTTTCTTTAGTTGCAGACATCCAGCATAGATGATCTGTTTGTCTTAAGACTGTTGAGCTCAATCCCGCTTATTTCATTGGTCTTCCTTTAAATTTAAGATTTTGCGGCCTCTTTATCCCTTCCTTATAAAACCTTTTAATACATAAATAAAAAAAAGTTATTGCGGCGGGTGGGGGTGATGAACCTGCGGCCTGGGGGG
>JACGAQ010000758.1:0-93379 GCA_014119065.1 Orius insidiosus
TCCCGTTCTGATTTCATCTAAAATGTATTCAAGATTAAAAAATACAAATTTTGTAACCGTTTCCTAATTACCAATCGGCGTAGGTTCGAGATCGACGAATACTGCTCTGGGTACATACTGTCCTCCATTGTCAAAGTATACGCTTGAAGATCCTTCTTCCATAGGCTGATTGGGAAATGCGTTTTTTCCATTCGGCATAATTCCATGTTCTAAACCGTATAATTCCCATAAAGCGTTCCCCATTTGAACTCCCGCTTGCCCTAGTGTACGGAGATAACTTCCTAAAAACAAAATTTATTACGGTCCAATCGCCTTCTTCCGGCTCGTTTCTCTCAATGCATAGGAACCGATTTCGGAAAAATTATTGTTATTCGTGAATTTTGAACAATGTTGCTGATTAAATGCTGATAATTAACGAATTCAGAAGTTTCAATTTTAAAGAGTACAACCTTCAACAATTATTTTCCTATAGGTTAAAATAATTATTATAGGTACATGACTTGGGATCTTAGAGAGCTTAACAAACGGCTCCCATGGGTGTTCAACATGTTTCCTAAACATTCCCATGTCTATAACCTCGGTTTTCCCTAATATTGAGTAAATACCCTAATTTTTGACGAAAATAAATTTTTTTTAAAAATAATTATTTCCGATTTTACCCCCCATCAGCCCTAAACCGCGTAGACTCACAAAAGTCCGATAATTTTGTAGCTTTTTGTAAAAAAAAAAAAATTCGATGGTTTTTAGTGCTCAAATATCGGAAACTAATTTTAGGCATCTTCCCTCTCTGATTCTCTGTTGAACGCTTGATTAAATCGAGAATCCGTCTTAAATGCGTGGTTCTTATTCAAAAGTACTTGTGAAGAGCTTCCAACGAAAACTTCCTTAAAGAAGTAACAATGTAGGAGAGGGAAGTATAACGGTGGGCCGTACAACGGAGGGGGAAGTATAACAGAGGGTGAAGTATAACAGAGGGTGAAGGATAACAGGGGTGAAGGATACAGAGGGGGAAGTATAACAGGGGGGAAGTATAACGAAGGGGGAAGTATAAGGGACCGAAAGTATAAAGAAGGGGGGAAGTATAAGTAGGGGAAGTTTTTTTTTTTTTTCGAAAAATTTTCCAAATTTTCTTCTTTCTTTTCGAAAAATTTTCCAAGTTTGTTTCTTCGAAAACTTTCTAAGGTTTTCCAAGAAATTTTCTAAATTCAAAAATCGCCCTTGTTTCTTCTTCTTCACCGGCTAAAGAATTTGCGAAAATTTCGTGAAAATCGGATGAAAACTGTGGCCGTAAAGTGTTCCGGAAAAAACTACGGACGCCGGCCGGAACCACAGACAAAGTTGAGATCGGTATAGATCCATATTCGAATACACTCTACGGGGTCTGGAAAAACCCGACGTGGAGGGTATCACAATAACTTCTTTAAGGAAGTTAAAACGTAGTTGATGTCTATATGGGTCCCCTGCTCATCAAACTTAAAATCTTCAAATCTACAAATTGATTCCTCGTTAAAAAGTTTATTTTTTCAAAATGTGTACCAACGGTGCAGCGGATGGCATTTTTGAAACATTTTTATCTATCGCCAATAATTACGGAAACAAGAAGGATAATCCATGATATATGTACCTACACCCTGTACAATTTAAAATTTATTTCAGTTAGCCAATATTCTTTTTTTTTTTTCATTTTTAAAATACATGTTGCACTTCCTCAAAGTTATTGTGGACCCTCCATATACGGTCTCGGGAAATTTTCTCCCAAATCTACCCAAGAATATGAAATCTGAACTTCATATACCTCTGTAGGTAACAAATGAAAAAATTTAAAGAAAAAATATTTACGGAAGGCATTTTAAAAAAATCTCGTTAAAATCTTCGAAGTTCTCATCAGATAAATTCCACGAGTGGCTCCTCTGCAAAAGAATAGAAATATTGATTTTAATCCTCAATTAAACTGAGAAAGGAAGTTACTTCAAACTTAACTAAAACCTAATTTAACTCCGAAAGCTCACACTTCCGTGCAAACTTGAATATTCATCTACTCCGAGGAAATTATCATTCGATTTTTATATTTATGATTCCGCAAGATAAAAACGACGAAGTTAATACCTTAATCGGGGGAGTTCTTACCGATTAAAGAGATTTAGGGGAAAGGAGTGGGATAAACCGAAAAAAACAAGGAAGCTATTTCACTGTAGGCATACAAGCTTAGATTCCCCGCAAAGCCCAGAAGTTATCATCCCTTCTGGGAAACTCGGGAGAGCACTTTTGAGTATTAAGGGAGAAAGTATCTATACCACGTCCTTAAGCGTTAAGTGAAAATAACCCATTTCTTCCCCAAGGACTTCAAAACCTTGTAAAACAATGATCAAGGAAAACAATAAACAACACCCTTTTTCAACAAAAAACAGGATTTTACACCTCAAAAGCCTATAGGAATTTTTATTTTAAATTAGAGCATGCATATTTTAAATAATAAATAATAAATAAAGTGAAAGGTTTTATTATTCCATTTCGCACGTGAAAAATTAATTATCATCATTATGAATAAGGCTGACGTATTAAAAAGTGAGTTTCAAGCGGAAAAATATTGACGTCCTTTGACCTCAAAGTAGGAAAAGTGGATGGGGTTTAATTAAACAACGCTTTTGCCCGGAAAAATGTCCAGGAAGCTACACCTTCAGTATAGAAATTCCTCTTCGAAATAACACAATTTTTAAAATTATTTCTTTATGAATAATTAAAGTTTTTTAAACAAAAAGAAAAGTTCAAGAGGAAAATCATTTTATCCGAGCTATAAAACAAACAAAATACGGCCATGAGGCTCAGAATTTTTTTTATCACTTTTATCCCCCATTTTAACGAGAGTTTCATTTTTGCTTGATAAAGAAAGGGTGAAAAATTAAGGCTTGCTAACGATCGCCCCGACAAGTCCGTTCTTTCAAACGAAACGGTTTTTCCTCTTCCTGTTGTTAAAAAAAATTCTTTATTTAACACAGGAAAATGTCGGGAAATGTCAAAACGGAGGGGTGATTATTTTGGAAACGTTTAACAACATCGTTTGGAATTGAAAAGTTAAAAATAGATCTGAGGAAGAGAGAAACGAAAATCTTTAGAATCATTTTTGGGTAAGGAACAATGATAGTAACTTGAAAAGTAATTAGGAATCACATAATTATGCAAATTGATAATGAAAACAGAAAAGCTTTTTATGTTTGGGAGGAAAGAAATTAGGCACACTTAGGTGCCTATCATTTAAAATCTCTTTCTACGATGATTTCAAATTCAAATTACATACTTCATAAATCATAATGAAAAACTCGGAAATATGGCTTTTAAATCTATTTTGAACGCGTTTATACAGGGCAAAGTTTTGAGCAAAATTAGAAAAGAAAAGAAGAAAATTTTCACAAGGTTAGTATGAGTTAATATTCTTCTTATGACAGAAAATTCAATTTCGCGCTTTACTTTCTCAGTTATTTTCCTAACCGAGTGAGTGCAGAGGAATCCAATAGCTAAACTGGGAAGTTTATTTTAGAGTTATCGAAAAAGGTTATTTTTCACAACTAATGTTGTTACTTGTCATCAATTTTCGTCATCTTTTATAGAAAACGAAAATGATTCTTAGTGCTTTCAGGTATTGTCCGAGAGTGCTCGGACACGCCTCAGTTCCTAAGGTATTGTTTCTGACGTTCTTTTCGCTTTATTTATATAAAAAATTTTAGGTTCAATTTCAGCCTATGAAAAGCTATGCTCTGCTAACGAAATCGAGTCAAATTTCATGTTCTATCGTGAAAAACGTGGCTTCAAAGCAGGTATTTTAAAACATTGAAAACCAAAATGGCTAGAAACAGCTGGCTCTGAATTGCGGTTTAGCTGGTTTTCGACTTAAGTGATTTTGATCTGCAGAAAAAACTGAAGAAAACTGTCTTAAATAGGCTCTGTCAGCCTTACCCTGTCGAGACGCGTCTGACGCCGGATTCTCTCGCTACTGGCGCAGCACTTTTCCCCTCTTTGCCCCTCACTTCTCCCGACCGCTCCCAGCGCCCCAAGCACAGAAAGCGATGAGTGATGCGATCATCACGTAGTTTATTTCTTCCCCAGATTGCCAGTTTTTGCATGTCGCTAGCGCCACGGGAAGCGAAGGTATTTATTTTTTAGAGAGGCTTCCCGCTGGCGCCGCTGGGCAACTAAGTCGCCTGCGGTCTCCAAACGAAAAGCGCGAATGGCAACTATTTTTCAACTCTCAACTCGAAAGGGTAAGAACCACTGATAAAATCTGAAGTATCAATGTGTTAAGTCAAACTCAAATATACTCCAAAATTTACTACAAAAGAGGCTATCTCAGATTTCCAGTTCAAAGGTAGAGAACATTAAAGTCTACTCCCTGCCAGGCCACACGGAGCATAAGTTAACAGCCATAATTTTCCCCTACTATTGAGGAAAAAAAATACGAGAAATCCACAAATATCCATATCCGATATTTGGATGTTCTTTCCTGAGAGTAGGGAAGACTTAATCAAAGACCGCAATTTGGAGCCTCCTAGATCTATTGACCAACTAACTCCATAATTTTTATCTTTTCTTCTTCAGATTTTGAGAAAGGTTGAAACTCTCTCTGTAAATGCTCAGACGAGTACTAACGTGAAAACCCAAAAATAGTCGGATCCTGGCTTCTAGGATGTAGTGGAATGGTTTTTGGAGCTGTTGTGCTTGGTAATTTTGTCATTTTATTCCTCAATGCTTTGATGCCATGAATGCCATCAGGCAGAAGCCTGAAAACATAATCTCCCTAAAACTGTAAAATGTATCATTTTAGGAGGGCTCACTAGACTCACTGAATCCGGTCTTTCCATGGTGACTTGGAAGCTTTTAGGAGAAAAATTACCAACGACTCAGATTGAATGGGAAAAAGAGTTCAACCGATATCAACAGTATCCAGAATTCAAAATGTATTTTGAACAAAAAAAAGATTGAAAACTAATCGTTCTTTTTCAGGCAAAACTCTTCCATGACATTAGAGGAGTTCAAAAGAATCTGGTGGCTGGAGTATGCACATCGAACATGGGGTCGGTGTATTGGAGCATTTTTCGCACTCCCAGCCACATTTTTCTGGCTGAAAGGATGGCTTCCACCACCCATGAAAAAACGAGTTTTAATTTTTGGTACTTTAATCGGAGCTCAAGGATTAATGGGATGGTATATGGTCAAATCAGGTTTGGAAGAAGAACGCTTCCAAAACCTTCTGATGTCGTCCGAGTCTCTCAGTACAGACTTGCTAGTCATTTAGGGCTCGCTTTTCTTTTATACAGTGGATTTCTATGGACAGCACTTGACCACCTTTTACCTCCCGTTCATAAAGCTGCTCATGGTATCAAAAGTATTAAAATTCTATCTCATTCCTGTAAAGCTTTCGCATTTCTAACCGCGCTCTCTGGTAAGTACTTTTTTTAATTAAATATTTAATCATAAACTTTTAGGTGCGTTTGTTGCTGCTTGACGCTGGTTTAGTCTATAACTCTTTTCCGAAAATGGGTGACAACTGGATTCCCAAAGAAATTTTGGATCTAAACCAAAATGGTCAACTTCACTGAAAATCCAGTCACTGTTCAATTCGACCATAGAATGCTGGTATGTTTTTCCCCCACTGAATTGGATCATGGAAGTTAAGTTTCTACTACAAAATTTCTTTTTAAGGGTATAAACAACATTGTCATTGATATCTGGCCTATGGATTTTATCAAGGAGGCGTCAGTTGCCGAAAAGGGCTCATTTGGCTGCCAATGCTTTGATGACTATGGGATGGCTTCAGGTAATAAAATTACTTACAATTCTTCCCTGTGTCTTATTTTTTAAATTTTCAGGTTACCCTCGGTATCACAACTTTGCTCCATTTTGTTCCGATCTCTTTAGCTGCTATTCATCAAACTGGATCACTTGTCTTGTTGTCATGTGCAATTTGGCTATCTCATGAGTTAAAACATCTGAAAAAAATTCCTAAATAATTTTTTTTATGTATTAAAAGTGTAAATAAGTGTGTAAATAAATTTATTTATTTAGTTATACCTAAATAATTATAAAAAAAATTTTATTAGACAAAAAACCTCTTCTTGTTTTGGAAACTGAGGGAAACTACATATCTGATAGTCCTTCTCAGGCAAAAATCTCGTCCAACAAAGAAGCTGAAGGTGGGTTTTTCTGACAGAAAGCTGCGAAAAACGCCTGAAAATGCTGTAAAAAGTGGATTTCTTGATTCTTGGAACAAATAAAAAGCCCTAAAATTAACTTAGTTTGTTGGTTTATCTCGTTCGTTGGTAGATTTCTTTTCTTCAGAATCTACCTATGTATAACCTTTCAATTTATGTAGAACTGAAACAATTTTTTACCTAGTTGGAGAAGGTGACAAAAAGCTATAAAAATTCATCAAAATGATGCAAAAATTTCGTTTTTTTTTTTCAACAAGCAGGGGAGGGGGGGAAATTGTCAACATTCTGTAAAAACTGTGGTTTTTTCTCTCAAAAAACGTAAAAAATTGTCAAATCATGCAAAAACATAGGTTTTTTTCAACAAAGCAGGGAAGAGGGGGAAATTGTCAAAATTATGTAAAAGCTGTGGTTTTCTCTCAAAAAACGTAAAAAATTTGTCAAAATGATGTAAAATTTAGGTTTTTTTTAACAAGCAGGGGGGGGGATTGTCAAAGTTATGTAAAACTGTGGTTTTTCTCTCAAAAAACGTAAAAAATTTGTCAAACTGATGTAAAAATTTAGGTTTTTTTTAACAAATCAGGGGGGGGGTTGTCAAAGTTATGTAAAACTGTGGTTTTTCTCTCAAAAACGTAAAAAATCCGTCAAAATGATGTAAAAATTTAGGTTTTTTTAACAAATCAGGGGGGGGGGGTGTCAAAGTTATGTAAAAACTGTGGTTTTTCTCTCAAAAAACGTAAAAAATTAGTCAAAATTATGTAAAAAACTGAAGTTTCTCTTTCAAAAAGCGAGAAAATTCGTCAAATTAATGTAAAACCGGAGGTTTTTTTCCCTTAAAAAAAAAAAAATTGTCAAAACATGTAAAATTTTCAGCCTTACTTTTTGGGCTGTTAAACTTCTCTCCAGTTTTCTCGGGGTCACGAAGGTGCGATGTGAGGCCGAGGCAATAAGCCGTCATTAATAAATCCCCCGCCTCTTTGTCTAGAATACCACGTTTTAACTCAAAAAGAACCCTTCCTGAACATGCAGTTTACGCTCTTTTATCTATTAAGATCTTAAAAACCCTTGTTAAGTACCAAAAAGGCCCTTGAGTTAAACGGATTAAATTTTTATCGTCCCCTCTTGAATAAAGCTAGTAATTTTCCATTTTAACATTTTTTTTCTCCCCGAGTCTTTTATACCCTTAAGACTCATTATTTATGTCAAGCTTTAAATTATATTTTGT
Organism: Orius insidiosus; assembly: GCA_014119065.1. Taxonomy (NCBI): domain Eukaryota; kingdom Metazoa; phylum Arthropoda; class Insecta; order Hemiptera; family Anthocoridae; genus Orius; species Orius insidiosus. The sequence goes on from JACGAQ010000758.1 coordinate 7,426, forward strand.
TCTCAAGTTTTTATTTAATCATCTTAAATGTGATCCACTTGAATTTTCAATTCTTCAGCTCCAAAGCGGAAGATGAAAGCCAGAAAAAACGGCCGTTTTATGAAGAGAACTATGAAAAGACCCTTTTGATCTTGAGTGATTGCCGGAAAAGATGTGGTCCAACATTGTCCTCGAAAACCGCACTAATTGTTTATTTGGAGGGGAAAACAAATAAGATGAGTACTGAATAAAAAAAATCACATTCCCAGAAGACAGGCTATAAAGTGTTTCACGATGATTTCCCAATGGCTTACTTTTACAAGCTGTCATCAATTTTAAAATTAAAAAAAATTCTTTCTTTACTATCGACGACAAATCCTGATTTTCAACGAGTTGATTCAGAAATTTTGAAATCTAGGATTTTTAAAACGTTTCTAAAACAAGAGAAGCAAAGCCTTTAATTGTTGAGTTGCATCCCTGAAGGCTAAAATGCGAAGTCAGGAGCCATCTGAGTCTTGGCATTTTTATTGGGTGGTACATTCGCAAACCCGTTGGTCCAGAGGCTTATATTGTTGTGTTGGCTATCCTGTGGGTCTGAAAACCATAAAACGCTTAAAAAACGGTAGTTTTGTTAAAAATTTTGATTAGGTTTAAAATGTGTGGCAGGACCGGCGCTTTCCCTTGTCCAAAAAAAAAAAAAAAAATTTTGGGTACTACACGAAAAATTAATTCACGGTTTTGTATCAAATTTTGAAATCTTGAGTTTTAAAATGTTTCTAAAACAGAGAACAAGCCTTTAATTGTTGGCATCCCTGAAGGGCCAAAACTGTGATGTCAAGGAGGCCATCCGAGTCCTGGCATTTTTTATTGGGTGGTTCATATGCAAACCCGTTGGTCCAGCAGGCTTATGATGTTGTATTGGCTATCCTGTGGGTCTGAAAAAACCAAACAAAAACCATAAAAACGCTTAAAAAACGGTATTTTGGTAAAATTTGATTATGAGGTTTAAATGTGTTTGGCAGAACCAAAAAAGGCGCTTCCATCCTCTCGGAAAAAATTTTTTTTTGGGTACTACACGAAAATTTAATTCACTTCTATCCAAAATTTTGAAACTTGGAGTCTAAAATGTTCCGTTTCTAAAACAAAATAGAAACGAAGCCTTTAATTGTTGAGTTGGCATCCCTGAAGGGCCAAAACTGCGACGTCAAGGAGGCCATCTGAGTCCTGGCATTTTTATTGGTGGTATTTGCAAACCCGTTGGTCCTGGGCTTATATTGTTGTGTGGCTAACCTGTAGGCTGAAACCACAAAACGCTTATAAACGATAGTTTTGGTAAAAATGAGGTTTAAAATGTTGTTGGCAGAACCGAAGCAGGCTTCATCCTTTCTCGCAAAAAATCAATTTTTTTTAGTACTACGCGAAAATTTAATTCGGTTGTATCCCAAAATTTTGAAATCTTGAGTTTTAAAATGTTCCGTTTCTAAACAAAAGATAAGCAAAGCCTTTAATTGTAGTTGGCATCCCTGAAGGCCAAAAACTGTGACGTCATGGTGGCAGCCTCTGAGTCCTGCCATTTTATTGGTGGTACATAACGTTGGTCCAGCAGGCTTAATGTTGTGTTGGCTACCTGTGGTCTGAAAACCATAAAAACGCTTAAAAAACGGTAGTTTTGGTAAAAATTTCATGAGGTTTAAAATGTGTTGGCAGAACCGAAGGAGGCGCTTCCAGTCCTCGGAAAAAAATTGGGTACTACACGAAATTTAATTCACGGTTTGTATCCAAAATTTGAAATCTTGGAGTTTTAAAATGTTCCGTTTCTAAAACAAAAAGCAAAGCCTTTAATTGTTGAGTTGGCATCCCTGAAGGGCTAAAGCTGACGTCAAGGAGGCCATCTGAGTCCTGGCATTTTATTGGGTGTACATTCGCAAACCCGTTGGTCCAGCAGGCTTATTGTTGTGTTGGCTATCCTGTGGTCTGAAAACCATAAAAACGCTTAAAAAACGGTATTTTTGGTAAAAATTTGATCATGAGGCTTAAAATGTTTGGGCAGAACCGGGCTTCCAGTCCTCTCCAAAAAATAAAAAAATAAAAAAATAAAATTATTTTTTGGGTACCTACTACTACGAAAATTTAATTCACTATTGTATCCGAAAATTTTGAAATCTTGGAGTTTTAAAATGTTCCGTTTCTAAAACAAAAGCGAAGCACCTTTAATTGTGAGTTGGCATCCCTGAAGGCCCAAAACTGTGACGTCAAGGTGGCAGCCCTCTGAGCATTTTATTGGGTGGTGCATTTGCAAACCCGTTTGGTCCAGCAGGCTTATAATGTTGTTGGGCATTCCTGTGGGTCTGAAAACCATAAAAACGCTTATAAAACGGTAGTTTTGGTAAAAAAGGTTTAAAATGTGTGTTGGCAGAACCGAAGGAGACGCTTCCTCCAAAAAAAAAAAAAAAAAAAAAAAAAAAAAAAAAAAAAAAAAAAATTTGTAAATTAAAATTGTTTAAAAGTTGGTATTTTATGGAACAAAACAAAATTTAGAAGGCCGTGGTTTTTCCTGAGGGTCTTTTTATCCCCTCCACACTTTTACTGTTGTTTTACACCTTGAATTCGAGGTTTTCAGAGATACAGGATTTATTAACACATTGTTAACATGCCACGGCTGCCAACAAAACATTGTTGCTTTTACTTAAAAAAATTCTTTTTTACCTCAATTTTCATCCAATTTACCTATTTCGATTTGAACTGGAACAATATTATCAAGAACATTGAGGGTAATACAAAAATTTCTCTTTACCTTAAAAAAAGAATCCTTAAAATAAATAAGCTGAAGAATTTTTAGGTAGGGGATTAACATAATTTGCTTGAATAATTTTTTGAAGATACGTAATTTCGGCAACTCTTTGATCGTTAGGGTTGTTTTTATTATTTTTTGTTAGAAGGGTTGATCGTCAAAGAAGAATAACCTATTGATCAAAAAAAATTTTTTTCCATATATAGAAAACATTATTAATCGACGTTTTTCGTATAAATATTATATAATAAAGTAAATTTTATGCTGATTTGAAAGGACGAAAGAGAAAATAAAAAGGTTTTTTTAAAAAAAGATTTTGAATGCGCATTATGGAAGGGAAAAGGTGGAAGTGATGGAGTAAATCCCGTAGGATAGACCGAACCGATAATGTATGAGCTTTTTTCAACCCTCTTCAACATGAAAAGAAGAAAAGAAGAAGAAAAATTTTGAGGAAATAAAAAGATAATATTATGGTTTCAATATTCAAGTTACAAGTAATATGAAGCGTTTTGGCTTGAGAAGCGTTGACCGATAAAGGGATAAATTATTCACGTTGGTCGAGCTTCAAGACGGAATGCAAGATAAGCACTTCAATATCATGTTACCAATGCATGAATGGATCAGTCAGATATAGGAACCACATCCCATAAGATCCTCTAAATCACTCACTATCTACCAAAGTTCAAATAGTTCTGTACTCCTCGATGTGACTGTTCTGCTGGAAGTTATAACTCTTTTTCTTTTTTAGATAATATGATCAAATTTATTGAGAACTTTGATGAAGAGAATACACCGCTGATAAGACTTTTGAGCATAGAGGGAACAGGTTGGTCACTGGGAAAGACTGTTCTTATCGAAAGCGTTAAATATCTCTATTTGTGAGTAAATTTTAAGTTTTGACGACTGATTTTGGGGAAGGGCACCTCTAGCTTCTGTTCCCATCCCTTTGAGCCCTATTAGAGAAACCGAGCTGGCCGATCGGTTGAAGGACGAATAATCATAGATGGGAATGAGTACCAGTAGTAGATGAGCTCGCCAAAAGACAGCAGCTACATCCAGCTATTCAATTCCGATGGTAGTTAGAATGGTTGGCGGAAACCTTGTAAATCTCGAAAGTCATTTTCAAGTCATCGTCGACGTCATATCGTCAGCTGGTTTAGATTGCCAAAAGACAGCAGCTACACATCCAGCTATTCAATAGCTATCCGATGGTAGCTGTTCTAGAATGGTTGGCGGAAACCTTGTAAATCTTCGAAAGTCAATAGTTTTCAAAGCATCGTCAGACTGTCATATCGTCTGCTGGTTTGACGTTAGATTGCCATATTGTCAGATAAACAGTTGTTGGATCGTCAAAATGCCACGTGACACTTTAGGTCGTCGAATCATCAGATACTCAGTCGTTAGACCGTCATTTCGGCAGCTGGTTAGTCGTTAGATTGCCATATCTGCCAAACTGCCGTTGAATTGTCATATTGTCATATTGTCTGACAGCTGAACTTTCGCTATTAGATTGTCGTATTGTCAGACAGTCGTTAGATCGCCATTAACTGTCAGAGAAACAGTCGTTATATCGTCAAAATGTGATCTGATCTGCCATCAGGTCGTCGTATCATCAGATAAACTGAGTCGTTTCGTCATATTGTCAGATAAACAGTCGTTGCATCGTCAAAATGTTACCTGATCTGTCGTTGGGACGTCGTATCATCAGATAACTCAGTCGTTAGACCGTCATTTTGCCGGCTGGGTTGCCGTAAGATTACACATTATTCAGCTAAACTGCCGTTGAATTGTCATATTGTCAGATAAACAGTCGTTAGATCGTCAAATTGTCAGCTGAACTTTCGCTATTAGATTTTTGTATTGTCAGATAGTCGTTAGATCGTCATACTGTTATCTGATCTGTCGTTAGATTGCCATAGTGTCAGCTAAACTGTCGTTAAATCGTCATATCGTCAGATAATCATTCGTCAGACCGTCATATCGGCTGCTGGTTTGTTGTTAGATTGCCATATCGCCAGTTTAACGGCCGTTAAATCGTCATATTCTGTGATTAACAGTTGTTGGATCGTCAAAATGTCACCTGATCTGTCGTTAGGTCGTCGTATCGTCAGATAAACTCAGTCGTTTGACCGTCATTTCGCCAGCTGGTTTGTCGTAAGATTGCCATTCTTCAGCTAAACTGCCGTTGAATCATCATATTGTCAGATAAACAGTCGTTAGACCGTCAAATTGTAGATAGACTTTCGCTATTAGATTTTCGTATTGTCAGGCAGTCGTTAGATCGCCATACTGTTATCTGATCTGTCGTTAGATTGCCATATAGTCAGCTTAACCGTGGTTAAATCCTCATATCGTCAGACCGTCATATCGTCAGCTGGTTTGTCGTTAGATTGCCATATCGTCAGTTTAACTGCCGTTAAATCGTCAAATCAACAGTCGTTAGATCGTCAAAACGTCATCTGATCTGTTGTTAGGTCGTCGTATCGTCAGATAAATTCAGTCTTTAGACCTTCATATCGTCAGCTGATCTGTCGTTAGATTGCTATATCTTCTGCTTAACTGCCATTAAATCTTCATATTTTCAGATAAACAGTCGTTAGACCGTCAGATGGTAAGCTGTTCTGTCGTTAGATTGCCGTAACGTCAGCTAAGACGACGTTAAATCGCCATATCGTCAGAACATCAGTCTTTAAACCATCATATCGTCAGCTGGTATGTCGTTAGATTGCCATATCGTCAGCTGGTATGTCGTTAGATTGCCATATCGTCAGTTTAACTGCCGTTAAATCGTCATATTGTGAGATTAACAGTTGTTCGATCGTCAAAATGTCATCTGATTTGTCGTTAGGTCGTCGTATCATCAGATAAACAGTCGATAGACCGCCATATCGTCAGCTGGTTTGTCCGGTTACCAAATCGTCAGCTAATCTGTCGTTAAATTGTCATATTCTTAGATAAATAGCCGTTAGATCGTCAAAATGTCATCTGATTTGTCGTTAGGTCGTCGCGTCGTATCGTCAGATAAACAGCCGTTAGACCGTCATATCGTCAGCTGATCAGTCGTTAGACCGCCATATCGTCAGCTGGTTTGTCAGATTACCAAATCGTCAGCTAATCTGTCGTTAAATTGTCATATTCTTAGAAAAACAGTCGTTAGATCGTCAAAATGTCATCTGATTTGTCGTTAGGTCGTCGTATCTTCAGATAAACAGTCGTTAGACCGCCATATCGTCAGCTGATTAGCGCCATCAGCGCTGTCGGACGCATAATCTGAAAAGGCACCAATCGGGTGAGGTTAGCAAACCCTCCGATTTGGTGCTGATCGATAACCGGACTGTACGCGCCTTGCTCCTTGAATCACAAGCTGGCCGTTGACTTCGTGGTGGGCTCCAACGTCCAATTTTTCTCCTTTGTCTCTTCCGGCGTTTTCCTTGAATTAAGCTAATGTAGAAAAGGTTGGCTGGAAAGACGTAGTTAAAACTGAAGAAAGGTAAAGGGAAGATAGGAAGGTTGAAACGGACTTACTAGGCTTATCCCTTTTCCTTCACGGTGAGGATCTGCAAAGACGTTATCGACTTAGCAACCCGATATCCGCCCCCTTTTTCCCTCCCCGGTTAATTACCCATGCACAAAACGTTCCCGGGACCCCTTCTATTGTTTATAACGGAAAACAACGTTACGTCGAAATCCCCCATTTATGAGAAACTTTAGCGCCAGGTCGTTTAGTTATGGAACGTCATAACGAATTTATAATTTATAATTACCCTAAGCCATCAATACTGAGAAGCGTCGATCGTTATTGATTTAAATTGTTAATTAAATCCATCGCTTATTTTGAACTACCGCACGTTATTTGCTTAAACCGAGTAAATCTGAATATAAACGTCAAATTTTTTATTTTGTAAACAAAAAATATATCCAATTAAAAAAATTAAATTTTATCATAAATGAAATAAGAAACCCCAAAAAGCGATTATCACGTATTTCAGGAACAAACGAAGTTAATTTATAAATTTTCTCTCTTCTAAAACTTTTCCGTTGATTTATTATAATTAGGGAGGGTTTTCCCTTTTAAGATATTTTTTTCTTATATAAATATGTATGAAAGCAATTAGTTATTCAGGCAACATCGAAGAATCGGAATAAGAATTTTAACCCCCCTTTTAATTTTTTAATTGTTTTTCAATGATGGAAATGAGAAATGAAAAAGCTTTATGCTTACAATAACAAAAATTTGTTCACAAATAATCGGGATTAATAAGTTCAATTCTGATTAACAGAAAAATAGCTGATAGACTGTCATTTTGTCAAATAAACAGTCGTTAGACCGTCATATCTTCAGCTGATCTGTCGTAAAATCGTCATATCGTCAGCTGTTTTGTCGTTAGATGGTCATATAATCAGCTTAACTGCCGTTAAATCGTCATATCGTCAGATATACTGTCGTTAGGTCGTCTGTCAGCTGAACTGGCGCTGTTAGGTCGTCGTATGGTCAGATAAACAGTCGTTAGATCGTTATATCGTCAGCTGATCTGTCGTTAGATTGCCATATTGTCAGAAAAACTGCCGTTGAATCGTCATATTGTCAGATAAACAGTATTTAGATCATCAAATTGTCAGCTGAACTGTCGCTATTAGATCGTCATATCGTCAGCTACTCCTTAGATTGCATGCGTCATCTGATATGTCGCTTGGTACTCTTATCGCCAGATAATCCGCCATTAAATTGCCGTATCGTCAGATATCGACTATCCCACTTCTGATATCGACTATCCCACTTCTGATATCGGTTATCCCACTTCTGATATCGGTTATCCCACTTCTGATATCGGTTATCCCACTTCTGATATCGACTATCCCACTTCTAATATCAACTATCCCACTTCTGATATCGATTATTCCACTTCTGATATCGACTATCCCACTTCTGATATCGACTATCCCACTTCTGATATACAGGGTGTCCGGAAACACATGGCAAGCGTCTGGGAGAGCGTTAAAAAGTGGTTTTACGAAAAAAAGTTAAATGTAAACCCCCCTTAATTTAAATCAAAGACTATGATGGTGTAGTTTAAAATCCGCCTGGATATACAGGGTGTCCCAGACACAACCTAACTTCGTTATTTCAAATGAGAACCCCTATTTTTTATTTCAGATTCGTAATCTACGCAAAATTTCAAGTAGATTTGAGTACTCATATGACAAGTTTGGACAACTTTTAAAAATGTAAAATTTTAGCGTTTTTTGCGCTAAAATCCGTTAAAATTGACCTAGGAGACTCGTTTTTTTTTTAATTCCACTTATTTTTTCCCGAAGAATCCAACTGTCTCAAATTTGAGCATCTTCGCATTCTGCATCACGAGATTTCGTCGCTAATGGCCTTTTTTCAAGTTAGAACCCAAATTTTTAGTTCAGAAATAAAAATTAGCACTTGTTGAAAGGAATTTTTCTTTCGGACCACAAATTTTGAAAGAGCTACAGCGTCTTTTGTGTTTATGCATCAAAAATTAAAATTCCGTCAACAAATCGCTAATTTCCATTTTTGAAGTATGGAATTTGGAGTTAAACTTGAAAAAAGGCCATTAGCGACGAAATCTCGTGATGCTGAATGCGAAGATGTTCAAATTTGAGACAGTTGGATTCTTCGGGGAAAAATAAGTGGAATTAAAAAAAAAACAAGTCTCCTAGGTCAATTTTAACGGATTTTAGCGCAAAAAACGCTAAATTTTGACATTTTTTAAAAGATCGAATATGAAATAAAAAATAGGGGTTCTCATTTGAAATAACGAAGTTAGGTTGTGCCTGGGACACCCTGTATATCCAGGCGGATTTTAAACTACACCATCAAATTCTTTGATTTAAATTAAGGGGGTTTACATTTAACTTTTTTTCGTAAAACCACTTTTTAACGCTCTCCCAGACGCTTGCCATGTGTTTCCGGACACCCTGTAGACTATCCCACTTCTGATATCGACTATCCCACTTCTGATATCGACTATCCCACTTCTGATATAGACTATCCCACTTCTGATATTGATTAGCCCACTCCTGATATTGGTTATCCCACTTTTGATATATTTTATCCCGCTATATCAGATACATCACTTCTGATATCAGATACATCACTTCAGATATCGGATATATCACTAAAAGCCCCATGTTTTTCTACTTCTGTTATGGTTTATCCCACTTCTGATAAAGAACAAAAATCAGATATGGCTATACTAATATTTTCCAACTTTTCGGTTATCCCACTTCTGATATCGGTTATCCTGCTTCTGACATAGCCAAATTTACTTTAAAGCAAAATTACACTCAGAATTAATACCATCCTACTTTGATGCTTTCCTACTTTCGATATCGGTTATCCCACTTCTGATATCCCCCCCCCCCTTCCGATGTCGTTTATCCCATAATTAAAACTATTAGGTGATTTTTTCGGATTTGCCACAACCGAAGTCGATTGTAAATATAAAACTTTATACATAAAATGTAAAGGAAGAAAATGCTGCGTCGAATTTTTTTTCAATTTAGACACGAGCCGTGACTGGAATCGTCAGTTGGTAGATAAGAAAGTACAACAAAGATTGTATTAATGTAGTCGAGAGTGTGTGTTGGCTAGTCTCTTTTTGCGGACTCGGTCGGATTTCTTGATAAGGGCCCTTCCCGCCCTCTTTCCACAACCCGTAGCCATCACAAGAGGCATTTTGTATACCTTATGTACACACTCGTTCACCCTCCTCAACTTTAACGCAGCGGGATTTTTTTTAGCGGAATTATTGACCTTAAGAAAGTTTCAAAAACCGAATTTTCCGTAAAAAACCACGCTGAGAGCGGGGGGTCTGGTGGTTTATTCACGTACTTCCAAAGTCCATTAGGTGAAGACTTGGCTGTAATAAAAAATCCAAACGGAAACCCCGACCACTTCAAGCTGAGGATTGAACAGAAAAAAAAACCGGGCATGCTTTTTTAATACCCACTTTAAAGAAAAAAATCTGAATTTATTAACTTAAAAATACGACGAGTCATTTCGCACAGGCTCCTTTTTTCGAGGTACTCACCAATTCTAATTTGATAGCCGTTTTTATATGACAGATATAAGTGATGGATGAACTTTTGAGTAAATATTGGTTTAGCATCAAGTTTTTAAATAATAGCTCTAGGTTATGGGTAAACACTTCAAAAACGAATATACCCTGGTCGGTGATCGATGAAGTTCAATCCAAATATTGTTTCTAGGAGGAACTACTGAGCAGAAACGTTTCAAAACATTCCTTATTTTCTCTTCAAATATGAAAAAAAGAATACTATAGTTTTAAAGGTTATCCGACCGATGAGGATTACAGAGGTTGGCTGTGTGATTAGGTATGAGATTTCTACCTTCTTGTAAACTTTAATTTCGAGTTTTTTTGAACTTGGTGCAATTTTTATCAAAAAAATTTTATACGCCTGACTAAAATTAAAAGAAAAAATATTAATTAAGATTGTAACTAATTTAGAAACTGAATTTCGCTACATTTTGAGAGAAAAAAAACTTGTATAAGAAGCCCTTTTATGAGTTTTCTTCTCAGAAAATATAAATTTTCTTCTGAAGGTTGGTTACCTATTTAATTAAAAATTCTTTATACAGCTAATATAGAGACTGTTTTATATTTGTAGGTATAAAACATAACTTTAGTATAGAGATTCAAACGGCAGATCAGCTGGCGATATGATCTAATATGATTATCTGACGATGCGGCAATTTAACGACTGATAATCTGGCCTTAAGACGACCTAGCGACAATCAGATGACATATGACGATCTAACGAGTGTTTATATGACAATATGGCAATCTAATGACTGATCAGCTGACGATATGACGGTCTGACGACTGATTATCTGACGATACGGAAATTTAATGGCTGATTATCTGGCGATTAGACGATCTAGCGACAGATCAGATGACAGTATGGCCTTCTAACGAGTGTCTGACGTTACGACGATCTAGTAGCGACAGTTCAGCTGACAATTTAACATGCTAACTACTGTTTATCTGACGATATGACGATTTAACGGAAGTTAAACTGACGATATGGCTATCTAATGACAAACCAGCAGACGATATGACGGTCTAACGACTGATGTTCTGACGATATGACGGTCTATCGACTGATGTTCTGATATGACGATTTAACGACAGTTTAGCTGACAATTTGACGAGCTAACGACTGTTTATCTGACAATATGACGATTTAACGGCAGTTTTGTTGACGATGTGGCAATTTAACGGCTGATTATCTGGCGATATGGCAATATAACGGCTGGTTATCCGGCGACAAGAGGACCTAGCGACAGATCAGATGACATATGGCAATCTAACGAGTGTCTGACGATACGACGATCTGCTGACCATTTGACGACATAACGACTGTTTATCTAACAATATGACGATCTAACGGCAGTTTTGCTGACGATATGGCAATCTAACGACATATCAGCTGACGATATGACGAGTAAACGATTGTTTATATGACGGTACGACGACCTAATAGTGACAGTTCAGCTGACAATTTGACGAGCTAACGACTGTTTATCAGACAAAATAACAATTTAACGGGTGTTAAGCGGACGATATGGCAATGTAACGCTAAACCAGCTTACGATATGACGGTCTAATGACTGGATATCAGAAGTGGGATAGTCGATATCAGAAGTGGGATAACCGATATCAGAAGTGGGGTAACCTATATCAGAAGTGGGACAACCGATATCAGAAGTGGGCTAATCTATATCAGAAGTGGGATAGTCGATATCAGAAGTGGGATAGTCGATTTCAAAAGTGGGGTAGTCGATATCACAAGTGGGATAGTCGACTTCAGAAGTAGGATAACCGATATCAGAAGTGGCGTAACCTCTATCAGAAGTGAGACAACCGATATCAGAAGTGGGCTAATCAATATCAGAAGTGGGATATTCGATATCAGAAGTGCGATTAGTCGATATCAGAAGTGGGATTAATCGATATCAGAAGTGGGATGACCAATATCAGAATTGGAATAACTGATATCAGAGGTGGGATAATATTCGACCCAACGCGCAACGGTAATTTTGCTATGTCTGAAGCAGAATAACCGAAATCACAGATAATAGTAATAGAATAACCGATACCTATCAGAATTGATATACAGGGTGTCCGGAAACACATGGCAAGCGTCTGGGAGAGCGTTAAAAAGTGGTTTTACGAAAAAAAGTTAAATGTAAACCCCCCTTAATTTAAATCAAGAATTTGATGGTGTAGTTTAAAATCCGCCTGGATATACAGGGTGTCCCAGACACAACCTAACTTCGTTATTTCAAATGAGAACCCCTATTTTTTATTTCAGATTCGTAATCTACGCAAAATTTCAAGTAGATTTGACTATTTTTGAGACCATTTTTGACAACTTTAAAAATGTCAAAATTTAGCGTTTTTTGCGCTAAAATCCGTTAAAATTGACCTAGGAGACTCGTTTTTTTTTAATTCCACTTATTTTTTCCCGAAGAATCCAGCTGTCTCAAATTTGAGCATCTTCGCATTCTGCATCACGAGATTTCGTCGCTAATGGCCTTTTTTCAAGTTAGAACCCAAATTTTTAGTTCAGAAATGAAAATTAGCACTTGTTGAAAGGAATTTTTCTTTCGGACCACAAATTTTGAAAGAGCTACAGCGTCTTTTGTGTTTATGCATCAAAAATTAAAATTCCGTCAACAAATCGCTAATTTTCATTTTTGAAGTATGGAATTTGGAGTTAAACTTGAAAAAAGGCCATTAGCGACGAAATCTCGTGATGCTGAATGCGAAGATGCTCAAATTTGAGACAGTTGGATTCTTCGGGAAAAAATAAGTGGAATTAAAAAAAAAACGAGTCTCCTAGGTCAATTTTAACGGATTTTAGCGCAAAAAACGCTAAATTTTGACATTTTTTAAAAGTTGTCCAAAATCGTCATATGAGTACTCAAATCTACTTGAAATTTTGCGTAGATTACGAATCTGAAATAAAAAATAGGGGTTCTCATTTGAAATAACGAAGTTAGGTTGTGTCTGGGGCACCCTGTATATTCAGGCGGATTTTAAACTACACCATCAAATTCTTTGATTTAAATTAAGGGGGGTTTACATTTAACTTTTTTTCGTAAAACCACTTTTTAACGCTCTCCCAGACGCTTGCCATGTGTTTCCGGACACCCTGTATATGACATAAGAAGTGGGATAACCGATATCAGAAGTTTTATAACTGACATCAGACGTGGGATAACCAATATCAGAAGTAAAATAACCAAATTTACAACAACCGAAGTCAACTGTATTACAAAAATCATTTGTACCATCCTCTCAAAATTAAAAACGAAAATTATTTAAAATAAAAGATTAGTAAAGAAAATTGCGGTAAAACGTTGATATCTTAAGGCGGGTTTAATTAAGCATGCAAAGAACTCGGGCACCCTTTCCCGCTTTTCCCTCGCTGGGCAAAAAGCTGAGAAATGCGAACCACTCCAAGGGTCGAAGAAGCTGTCCCTTGGCATTCATGGATCTAATGAAGAAAATTCCTCCGTTTTGTATCCCACCAACAAGACACAAAAAATATCAATAATTATAGAAGTTTTGGCATCAAAGGGGTTGTTTATTTTTTTTGGAGAAAGAGGTTAAAACGGCAGTTTTTCTTTAGTATCCGGGATTGAGATCTTAAACGGCGGAGACTTTAGGCTATAACCTAAGGGTGAAATTTCAACCCCCCCGATGGCTTTTCCCAGTTATGAAAATGGGAAGCGTTTACAAAGGACGAATTATACGATGGCTTTATCCTTTAAACTTTACATTTTGATTGGTTTCCATAAGTTTTATTACTTTTTAACTCATTTTGTTTAACGAGTAACTTCCATGTAGGATTTTCAGTTGTCTCTCAGACATTCTGAGCTGATTATGCAGGCATATTTGCCGTGATTGTTTGCCTCGTCGTCACTTAAGCAGCGCGGAGTAAGCCGAAGTTAATTAACCCATGTTAGCAACACTTCCCCTTCTGTTCGAATTAAGTTCGAGCAACCCTCAAACATCGAATAAGACATCAAAATAACTCATTTTAAATAAGCTCCCTTAAGTTATATACCGTTCAGCATTTATTTATTCTGCCCGTATTCAAAGGTTTTCAATATCTGAAGAGAAAGGAGGAAAAAAATATAAAAAGAGTCTAGGACAAGGGCTTGCCCTTTCCGCATATCCGAGGTCTCATATCGTTTATCCTGGACCTCACCCCTCACAACTCTTACTCCAGATGGAACGAAAAATTCATGAGATTACACGCAACTTCCTCGCATACCTCTAACTTACCCGTAATTGGCTACTTGAAATTTTTCTATGGAATTAACAAATACCTGTCCACTTTAGAATAATTAATAAACGCAACCAATTTCATCAAAGTAGTTAGAGTTCATGAGTTTCCGTTTATTATGACTTAACGTTTAAAATTTATTTGGGTCGTTATAGAGCTACGTTTGTGCCGAAACTATTGTTTCGGACTCGCTTATAAATCGATAACGCAGTTCGGACAATGAGACAATAGATTGTGATTACGTGGCATTCACCACAAAAAAATCAGTTTTACATATCCATTTTGAATTCGAAATCTGTTCCAAAAGAGCACAAAAGAGATTTATTTGCGTGAGGAAAAAAATTACCAACGTAGACAGAAGTTATTGTGATACCCTTCACGTCAGGTTTTTGGGGAAGGGTCTTTCAGACCCCGGAGGGACAGTTCGAATATGGATCTTTACCGATCTTAACTTTGTCTGTGGTGCCGGCAGGCCGTCCGTAGCATTTTTCTCCGGAACACTATACGGCCACACTTTTCAACCGATTTTCACCAAATTTTCTTTAGTCGGTGAACAAGAAATTTACGAGGGCGATTTTTGAATTTCGAAAAAATGGCGGAGATATGTCAGTATGAAATTTTAAAAAATTCGCTGCGGCCGAACCGTTGGCCCGATTTTTACCAAATTTTCACCAATTACTCCTTATATTTTTTATGAATTTTTGGAATAAAAAATTATTATTTACATTAATTATCATTTTAGTAGGGAAACATTTTCTACTTCCTCCAGCTACGAGAGGGACCTCCCTTAGGCAAAAATCCCATTATTTCTACCTTGATACTTAAAACAATTTTCGAAAGAAAAAAAACTTTCCCCTCCGTTGTACTTCCCCCTCTGTTATCCCCCTCCATTATACTTCCCCTTCCTTCTGGTTGTGTCGAATCTCTGCCCTGGAAACCTCCTTTTAGCCGGCATTTCCGGGGTTTTTCATGAATTCTTGTTGAAGAAAGCCCTTTTTAGACGCATTTTCAGACGTTACTCTCAGTGTTCAGCGAAAAAGGGCAATTTTTAATAGATTTAAAGCGTTTTTGAAAGATTTTTGGCTGTAAATAACCCTTTTGACCGGATAATCCATGAAATTTTTCTTCCCCCTCCTTTTGTGCTTCCCCATCCTTATGCTTCCCCTTCTTTATACTTCCCCCTCCTATTTATACTTCCTCGTCCTTTATACTTCCCCATGCGTTATACTTCACCTCCCTTATACTTCCCTCTCCTTCTTCCTTTTGTCAAATCTCTGCCCAGGAAACCTCCTTTTTGCCGGAATTTCCGGGGTTTTTCTTGAATTCTTGGTGAAGAAAGCACTTTTTAGACGTATTTTCAGACGTTACTCTCGGTAACGGCAATTTTTAATAGATTTTAAAGTATTTTTTCAAAGATTTTTGGCTGTAAAAGACCCTTTTGACCGGATAATCCTTGAAATTATTCTTCCCCTCCTTTTGTACTTCCCCATCCTTATGCTTCCCCTCCTTTCCACTTCCCCCTCCAATGTATACTTCCTCTTCCTTTATACTCCCCATGCGTTATACTTCACCTCCGTTATACTTCCCCTCCCTTATAATACCCCCTCCTTCTACTTCTTTGAAATCTCTGCCCAGGAAACCTCCTGTTTGCCGGAATTTCCGGAGTTTTTCTTGAATTCTTGGTGAAGAAAGCCCTTTTTAGTCGCATTTTCAGACGTTACTCTCAGTGTTCAGCGAAAAGGGGCAATTTTTAATAGATTTTAAAGCGTTTTTCAAAGATTTTTGGCTGTAAAAGAAACTTTTGACCGGATAATCCTTGAAATTATTCTTCCCTTCCTTTTGTACTTCCCCATCCTTTTGCTTCCCCTCCTTTATACTTCCCCCTCCTATGTATACTTCCTCTTCCTTTATACTTCCCCATGCGTTATACTTCACCTCCGTTATACTTCCCCTCCCTTATACTTCTCCCTCCTTCTACTTCTTTCAAATCTCTGCCTAAGAAACCTCCTTTTTGCCGGATTTTCCGGGGATTTTCTTGGATTCTAGGTGAAGAAAGCCCTTTTTAGCCGCATTTTCAGACGTTTCTCTCAGTGATCAGCGAAAAAGGGAAATAATCCTTGAAATTATTCTTCCCTTCCTTTTGTACTTCCCCATCCGTTATACTTCCCCTCCTTTATACTTCTCCTCCTTTATACTTCCCCTCCTTTATACTTACCCTTCCGTTATATTTTCCCTCCTTTATAGGTACTTACCCTTCCGTTATATTTTTCCTCCTTTATAATCCACCTCCGTTATACTTCCCCCTCCGTTATATTTCCTCTCTCTTATATCAGTGTATATAAGAGCAATTTATACACCCCATGCGTTATACTTCACCTCCGTTATACTTCCCCTCTGTTATACTTTCTCTCCCTTATACTTCCCCCTCCTTCTACTTCTTTCAAATCCCTGCCCAGGAAACCTCCTTTTTGCCGGAATTTCCGGAGTTTTTCTTGAATTCTTGGTGAAGAAAGCCCTTTTTACTTTATACTTACCCCTCCTTATACTTCCCCCTCCTACATTTCTACTTTTTTTTTCATGAGGTTTTAGTTGGAAGCTCTTCAAACTAGTACTTTCTCTTCACCCCTATCAAATCTCTCTCAAAAACTTTAAAAACCGCTCAAAAATCGATAGCTCTATTTCTCTAATTATGTTAGGTAATAAAAGAAATTAAAAAAGAAAAATTTAAAGGAGAAAAAAAGCGTATTTTATAGCGGCGTGATAAATACTGGTTTATTCATAGGCTTAAGAGGGGGAGGGGTGTATAAAAAAAGGAAGCTTAGTGGAAAAATTCAGAAGAGCAAAGACAATGGAAACAAAAGAGTCGGGGAAAACGGTCAGAAAACACGGGAACCTCGTTTTAAAAACAACGGAAAACCTTTTTTTTTTCACCCTTTTTAAATTAATTTTTCAATAAAAGCCTAAATTATAGAAAAAGTGGATTTTCTTCTGAAATGTAATAAGAAAAAAAATGGTTATAACAAATGAAAGCTTTTGTGGTTTTCACGTAATCTTCTAATAACATCGGAGAGTCCTAAAACCTCGTAATCTTATGGTGAAACCATATTGAAAGCCGTTTGGGCGAAACATCGCTATTATGCTTCGGGGTTTTATAGTCAATATTCTGGAAGAAGGTAGATACCTATCGTTTTCGTGAAATTCCTCACTCAAGAATGTGAGAGATAATTTTCAATTTTTTTTTTCACCCTGAAAAATTTTCAGGTTAATCCGAAGGATTTTCAAAAGCGATTTAAAGTTTGAGCCGAAACGTAGAAGGGCGTAAGGATCAGAGGTAAAATTAAAACGGGTTCACAGTTGGCCCTTTTCCCAAAAGGAAAAACCCTTTCCTAAAATGAATAGGATTTAGATTTATTTTTCGCGACGAAAAATTCACTAATGTAGTTAAAAGCTTGGGTGTAAAGTATAAGTTTTTGGGTAAAAAATGTGGGTTTTTTTTATGTCTTAGAATGTTAGAATATCTAAGATGATAGACTTTGTAAAAAGTTCTAAGGCTTTGTTAGAATGTCTTTCCTGAGTGTATACGTGTCGACATAATGCGGTTCACCATAATGCATTTGACCATAAAATATGTAGAAGAAATCGTGAGTTACCGTATAAATCTTCAACTCGACACAAAGATAGTAGTCGAAAACGCTCAATGAATTAGAACATAATTCATCTCACCATAAAGAAGAGATTTAACAATTGTCGTTTCGATATAAATTTGTCGTTTCCACATAACGCAGTTGAACGGAAACTTTCATTTTAAAGAACTTGTCTTTTCGCCATAAAACTGTAACTGTCCTTTGAGCATAATATCACCATAAGCTAGGGACAGGCAAAGAGCAAGCCTATTTTAGCCGTTTAAAACGCGATTATGGCGAAACGACAAAAACCTTAAAACTTGACAGTTCACCATAATTCAAGCCCTTAAAAAGAGAACGAGAAGCTTCCTGCTCTTTTGCTTTTCCTAGTTTATGGTGAGATGCTTCATGTTGAATTGCATTATGGTGAGCTGTCAAGTTTTAAGGTTTTTGCCGTTTCGCCATAATCGCGTTTTAAATGGCGAAAGTAGGCTCGTTCGCTGTCCCTAGTTTATGGTGAGATGTATTATGCCCAAATGACAGAAACAGTTTTATGGTGAAACAACAAGTTTAAAAAGAGGCTTTTATGGTGAGAAGCGTTATGGTGACTTGCGCTTTTTTTATGTCGACTTGCATTTATTGAAAAAGTCGTTTATAGCGTTTCGCTTGATGTTGAAATGCATTATGCTCCGAATTTTTGAACTTTCGAGAGCTTTATGTTCAATTGCATTATGCCCAAACGCATTATTGTGAACTACAGATTCCTTATGTCAAAATGCAGATTTTTTCGATCAACTGCTTTGGGGTGAAATACGCTATGTTGAATTGCATTATGGTGAACTGTCAAGTTTTAAGGTTTTTGTCGTTTCGCCAAAATCGCGTTTTAAACTGCGAAAATAGGCTTGCTCTTTGGCTGTCCCTAGTTTATGGTGAGACGTAATATGCACAAATGACAGAAACAGTTTTGTGGCGAACAAGTTGATAGAGAGGCTTTTAAGGTAAGAAGCGTTATTGTTACCTGCACTTTTTTATGTCGACTTGCATTTATTGAAAAAGTCGTTTCTGTCGAAACGCTTTAAGTTCAATTGCATTATGCCCAAACGCAACATGGTGGACTACAAATTTTTTATGTCAAAATGCAGATTTTTTATGATCAACTGCTTTGTTCACTCCAAAGCAGTGAACATGATGCGTTATGTTGAATTGCATTATGGTGAACCGTAAAATTTTAATATTAAGGGTTTTCTTTCGTTTCGCCATAATCGCGTTTTAATCGGCGAAAATAGGCTTGCTCTTTGGCTGTCCCTAGTTAATGGTGAGACGTATTATTCACAAACGACAGAAACAGTTTTATGGCGAACAAGTTTAAAGAGAGGCTATTATGGTGAGAAGCATTATCGTGACTTGCACTTTTTTTATGTCGACTTGCATTATTGAAAAAGTCGTTTATGGCGAAACGCTTGATGTTGATCATACTAAATAATTTTGAACTTTTGAGAGCTTCATGTTCAATTGATTATGCCCAAACGCATTATGATGAACTACAGATTTTTTTTTATGTCAAATGCTGATTTTTTATAATCAACTGCTTTGGGGTGAAAAGCGTCATGTTGAATTGCATTACGGTGAACCGTCAAATTTTAAGGTTTTTGTCGTTTCGCCATAATCGCGTTTTAAACGGCAAAAATAGGCTTGCTCTTTCGCTGTCCCTAGTTTATGGTGAGATGTACTATGCCCAAACGACAGAAACAGTTTTATGGTGAACAAGTTTAAAGAGAGGTTTTTATGGTGAGAAGCTTTATGGTGAGAAGCATTATGGTGAGAAGCATTATGGTGAGAAGCTTTATGGTTGAAAAAGTTTATGTTGAAATGCATTATGCTCAAAATTTTTGAACTTTTGAGACCTCAATGTTCAATTGCATTATGCCCAAACGCATTATGGTGAACTACATATTTCTTATGTCGAAATGCAATTTTTTATATATCGATCATATTTTAAACGGGAAGTAAATCCCATAAAGCTTTCCGTTGACATAAATGAAAAAAGCTCCATTAAAGTTCATTTACGCCTGAAAGTTTTGAACTGATACATGTATAACACTCATTAAGTCTTCAGTCTTATTTACGAGCAAGGGTTGCGGATGATTTATGCACTAGGCAAAGGGATTTATGGCCTTCCTCTCACCCATTCGGCCCATTAAATCCCTAATCCTTTTTCCATCAAATATAATAATTGCTATTATATTTATAAAAATGTTTAAACTACAGAGGTTAGTTTTATAGGTTAAGATCCGCCTTGCCTTCAATCTGAATCATGCAAGGGCCTAAACAACTCTCAACCTCATAAATACGCAACACCAGGTCCCCAACAGCAACCTCATCTATATTACGAACCTTGGTAAAATACTACGCGTGGGTCAACCTCCCTTAAATTGACACCCGGGAAGAGCATATTGCTTTATGAAAGTTAAATCAGCCAACAAGTTTATATTTTTTCATAACAAAACATAAATTTTGTCACCAAAAAAGGCATTTTTTTTTCTCTCTCCCCAGAAAAAGTTTGGAAGGTGGGGAGTTTCTAATCTATCTTCTGTACACTTCGGTGTTCACGGCAGCGTTCATAATCGAAAATGGCTTTTTATAAACGACGAGGGTGAAATCTAGCACGTCGGATTTATTCGTTTAAACACGTCATCGCTCAAGAAAGTTTAACAAACGTCCATTTCTCAATTCCTTTTATGGTTAAATAATTGTCATCATGAGTAATTATCTCCCGGAATATTCATTGTCCTATGTCCTACGATGAATACTAATGAACATTAATTAACAACGAAGGAGCCTAACCATATCCCACATCAATTCCGTATGATCAGAAAAAAATATAGGGTTGACATTTGAGGCGCTCCGGGTACGAAGGGCGAACTCGACAAAACGTGCCTAACCATATCCCGCATCAATTCCGTATGGTCAGAAAAAAATATAGGGTTGACATTTGAGGCGCTCCGGGTACGAAGGGCGAACTCGACAAAACGTGCCTAACCATATCCCGCATCAATTCCTTATGATCAGAAAAAAAATATAGGGTTGACATTTGAGGCGCTCCGGGTACGAAGGGCGAACTCGACAAAACGTGCCTAACCATTTCCCGCATCAATTCCGTATGATCAGACAAAAAATATAGGGTTGACATTTGAGGCGCTCCGG
Organism: Orius insidiosus; assembly: GCA_014119065.1. Taxonomy (NCBI): domain Eukaryota; kingdom Metazoa; phylum Arthropoda; class Insecta; order Hemiptera; family Anthocoridae; genus Orius; species Orius insidiosus. Next base: position 28,372 of record JACGAQ010000758.1, read on the forward strand.
GTACTAAGGCGAACTCGACAAAACGTGCCTAACCATATCCCGCATCAATTCCGTATGATCAGAAAAAAAATATAGGGTTGACATTTGAGGCGCTCCGGGTACGAAGGGCGAACTCGAAAAAATGTGCCTAACCATTTCCCGCATCAATTCCGTATGATCAGACAAAAAATATAGGGTTGACATTTGAGGCGCTCCGGGTACTAAGGCGAACTCGACAAAACGTGCCTAACCATATCCCGCATCAATTCCGTATGATCAGAAAAAAAATATAGGGTTGACATTTGAGGCGCTCCGGGTACGAAGGGCGAACTCGACAAAACGTGCCTAACCATTTCCCGCATCAATTCCGTATGATCAGACAAAAAATATAGGGTTGACATTTGAGGCGCTCCGGGTACTAAGGCGAACTCGACAAAACGTGCCTAACCATATCCCGCATCAATTCCGTATGATCAGAAAAAAAATATAGGGTTGACATTTGAGGCGCTCCGGGTACGAAGGGCGAACTCGAAAAAATGTGCCTAACCATATCCCGCATCAATTCCGTATGATCAGAAAAAAAATATAGGGTTGACATTTGAGGCGCTCCGGGTACAAAGGGCGAACTCGACAAAACGTGCCTAACCATATCCCGCATCAATTCCGTATGATCAGAAAAAAAATATAGGGTTGACATTTGAGGCGCTCCGGGTACGAAGGGCGAACTCGACAAAACGTGCCTAACCATATCCCGCATCAATTCCGTATGATCAGAAAAAAAATATAGGGTTGACATTTGAGGCGCTCCGGGTACGAAGGGCGAACTCGACAAAACGTGCCTAACCATATCCCGCATCAATTCCGTATGATCAGAAAAAAAGTATAGGGTTGACATTTGAGGCGCTCCGGGTACGAAGGGCGAACTCGACAAAACGTAGTTTCGATTCGCATTTTAAAGTTTCGGTTTTTACGTATTTAAAGGGGAAAAAATGGCGAACTCAACATAAAAATTATATGGGTGTATTCTCCGAGAGGTCTAGAATCTGAAAATGAAAAAAAACTGGAGGACCCTTCCCCAAAAACACGAAGTCGAGGGTATCACAATAACTTCTTTAAGGAGGTTAAAAAAATTTGTCCGATGTCGAGTTCGCCCTTCGTACCCGGAGCGCCTCATTTGAACCTACTACCTTTGGCTCTCTTGCTCGAGGATCCACCAATAGAGAAGCCGTATTGAATAGCAACCTTCTATCTGTTTATCTCACCTTGTTATTTTAACTTATTTATGCTATAATGCAATCAGGAAGACAAGTTGACATTGAGGAAGTCTAAAACATTTTTTCTAAATAAAAATCGGATCTTTTGTCTAATCATTCCACCTGAACCTTAAACAATAAACTTGTAATCATATTACGTCAATCTCTGTTATCTCAATTACCTGTATTAAATTTCGCCTCCCTGAAAGCCCTTAGGCCTTCAGAATAGTTATCAATTTGCCTAGAAGAAATTAAATTGTTAATTTAATTATTTAAATCATGAATTAATATATTGCATGGGGGATTTGGAGTGTGTAATAGGGGAGGAAAAGGGTGAAAGGGTGATGGAGGTAACGAGGGAATACCCGGCGTCTTGATGTTCTTTCGGCCGGGCGAGCGCTTGGTATCCTTCGGTGGTTGATCGTCGGTGATTGCGAGAGATGAGGAGATGGGAAAGGAAAAAAAACTGTGGAACGCTGAGCGATTTTACGTTTACCTGGGGGGATGTTGAGAGGGAAGGAGGAGGAAATAACGCGGAGGGAATATAGGCACAAGAGTGGAAATGTTTGGGGAGAAATCCTGGCGGTTGGTTTTGTAACCCTTCAAGATGGGCTATGATGCCCATACGATGTTCCTAAAATACGAGCTTGTTTTCTTGATTTTGCGTTTTACTTCGGGGACGACGAAAGAGAGATGAAAACAGGTGAGAACGTGGAATGGGATTAGGTAAAAGAGCGGGAAAGTTTGAAAAAGTGAAATCCTAGCGGTTGGGTTTGTAACCCTTCAAGTTGGGATAGGAAGCAAAAACGTTGTTCCTAAATGTCGAGCTTGTTTCCTAGATTTAGCGTTTAACTTTGGGGACGACTAAAGAGTTAGGATAACAGGGATAACGTGGGATGGGATAAGGCAAATGAGCGGAAATGTTTGGTGGGAAATCCTAGCGGTTGGTTTTGTAACCCTTCATGATGGGATACTAAGCCCAAAAGTTGTCCCTAAATTTCGAGCTTGATTCCTTGATATTGCGTTTAACTTCGGGGACGACTAAAGAGTAAGAAAAAGAGGTGAGAATAACGTGGGATGGGATAAGGCAAAAAAGCGGGAAGTTTGAAGGAGGGAAATCATAGCGGTTCGTTTTGTAATCCTTCAAGATGGGATACTAAGCACAAAAGTTCTTCCTGAATTTCGAGCTTGTTTCCTTGATTCTGCGAACTTCGGGTGGAAATAACGCGGAGGGAATATAGGCAAAAGAGCGGAAATGTTAGGAGGGAAATCCTAGCGGTTGGTTTTGTAACCCTTCAAGATGGGATAAATAATATTAAGCCCAAACGATGTTCCTAAATTTCGAGCTTGATTCCTTGATTTTGCGTTTAACTTCGGGGACGACGAAAGATTGAGGAAAAAAGGTGGGTTTAACGCGGGAGGGAATAGAGGCAAAAGAGTGGGAAAGTTGGAAACGGGAAATCCTAGCGGTTGGATTAGCAACCTTTCAAGATGGGCTATTAAGCCCAAACGATGTTCCTAAATTTCGAGCTTGATTCCTTGATTTTGCGTTTAACTTCAGGGACGACGAAAGATTGAGGAAAAAAGGTGGGTTTAACGCGGGAGGGAATAGAGGCAAAAGAGTGCGAAAGTTGGAAGACGGGAAATCCTAGCGGTCGGATTTGCAACCCTTCAAGATGGGATACATAATATTAAGCCCAAACGATGTTCCTAAATTTCGAGCTTGATTCCTTGATTTTGCCTTTACCTTTGGGACGACTAAAGAGTGAGGAAAAAAGGTGGGTTTAACGCGGGAGGGAATAGAGGCAAAAGTGTGGGAAAGTTGGAAGACGGGAAATCCTAGCGGTTGGATTAGCAACCTTTCAAGATGGGCTATTAAGCCCAAACGATGTTCCTAAATTTCGAGCTTGATTCCTTGATTTCGCGTTTAACTTCGGGGACGACTAAAGAGTGAGGAAAAAGGGTGAGATTTACTCGAGGGGAATAGAAGCAAAGAGCGGGAAAGTTTAAAGAAGGGAATCCTAGCGGTTGGATTTTTAACCTTCAAAGTTGGGATATACTACTTCCAAACCTTGATCCGTAATTTGCGCTTGATTTCTTGATTTTGCGTTTAACTTCTGGGACGAGTGAGGAATAGAGGTAGGATTAACGCGAGAGGGAATCGATGCTAAAGAGTGAGAAAGTTTGAAGATGGGAAATCCTAGCGGTTGGATTTCAAACCTTTAAAGTTATGATATTACGCCCATTGTTCCTTAAATATTTACAAACCTGCGGATAAACTCCTTTACATATTTTTTTAATCAAATGTTTAAAACCACGAAACTTCCTAATAATACGAAAAATTTTCATCCTAAAAATATATTCAAGGGCTTTTTACACTTCAAACGTTTAAAGGGGTACAAAAATAATAAAAACGTGTAAAAGAAAATATGGGGGAAAGAATATTCGAATTGTTTTTTAAAAAGGCGTCGACCTAACGATAAAAACATGAAACCCTTTTTTTATAATTAAGTGTAGGCTATGATCAAGAACTTTTTTTTTCCCACTCTCCTTTCTCTAAATCGCTATTACATTCGTTTGACCGGCTTTAGTATAATTGAGAGAAAAACCAATTTAAAACTGCACCCTTTTTTTTTCCTGGAAGGCAATTTAAATGTGAATTAGTCAAGCTTTTGTTTCCTTTATTGAGATATAAAAATATTTCAAATTAGAGCCTTAATGGTAAATTTATTGAAATTTTGTTTTATAGCGTAATAAAGTTGGTTAAGCGACAGTTGTAAAACGGGTTTTGGGATTTTCCCTCTTAAATTTAACAGACTAATCCTATGCGTATACGACACATCTGAGGTTTGGAGGCCACGCCTCTCCTGTCCTCTTCTCTCTTTACACCCGACTCTGTTAACACGCAATAATGAAACACTTTTGGGATGGGGTGAGTTTTATGTTAATTAGATTTTCAGACCTTCCCAAATGAGGTCGTAGTTTAAAACGATCCCAAAGAATTTCAAAAGCCCTTTTAAACTTTAAACATTCAATTTTTACATGAAAAAACAGTCAAAATGTTAACTTTTTTAGGTAAACTTTATTTTTGAAATACCACTTGAACTTCCAAAAGAGTTATGTAGGACCTTTTTTATATCATTTTCAATTTTCTTTAGTCGGTGAACAAGAAACTAACGATTTTTGAGTTTCGAAAAATTGGCGGAGATATGTCTGTTTGAAATTTTAAAAAATTAGCTGCGGCCGATCCGTTGGTCCGATTTTCACCAAATTTTTACCAATTACTCCTTATATTTTTATGAATTTTTGGTGTAAATAAATTAGCATTTTTTTTTATAAGATTAATTATCAATTTGGTAGGGAGACATTTCATACTTCCACTCCTTACGAAAGGGACCTCCCTCTGGCAAAAATCCCATTATTTCTACCTTAAAAAATAATGATAAAAACTTAAAAAAGTTTTGGAAAAAAAATAACAAAATTTTTTTTTGGAAAAAAAAGACAATTTTTTGGAAAAAACCAAAAAAAAAAAAAAAAACAGAAAATTCTTCGGAAAAAAAAAAACAGAAAATTTTTGAAAAAATAAAAATAACAACCGATATACTTTCCGTCCCTTATACTCCACCCTCCGTTATACTTCCCCTCCTGTATACTTCCCCTTCTTTATACTTCCCCTCTTTTTTGCTTCCCCCTACGTTATACTTCCCCTCTTTTTTGCTTTCTTTCGGAATAAAAAATTTTATGAAAAGAGGAAAAAAAAAGTAACTTCGGAAAGAATTTTCGGAAAAAAAACAGAAAATTTTTCGGAAAAAAAACGTAATTTTTTTTTGGGGGGGGGGAACAGAAATTTTTTTTGGAAATAAAAAACAGAACATTTTTTTGGGAAAAAACACAGAAAATTTTTCGAAAATAAATAAATAAAAACCGATATACGTAGGGGAGACCGGGGCAGGTTGATACGCGGGGTAGGTTGATACAGTGTGTCCTGGGCGCGAAGTTTTTATTACGCACCAAAATCATGTAAACAAATTGTCAAGAACGTTCTCCTCGACTTGCCCGCGCGCGCTCGGCACCCCACGCCTTTCACCCCACCCTTGATAAGAGAATAACTGTTTTTCACCCTTCGGAGTAATTTATTTTGATCCGCTTTGAGTGAATTTTTCAGCATCTTAAGCATTTCGGATCGTTTTCAAATTTGTATTTTTGGATTCAACAAAGAAAAGGCAAGTAGAATCTGTTTTATTATTTTTCAAATATTAGTTTTTTATGATAGTTTTTAAATAATAACTTGTTGAATTCCCGACGGGGCACGTTGATACAAATATCGTGGGGCAGGTTGATACGGTCACCATGCTGTATCAACCGCATGGTGAACCGGACCCGGTGTCAAAAAAGAAAAATAAAGTGTCAAAAGATTCAAAAAAGCTGATAGTGAATCAGAAGATGAAGATTCTCTCTGCCTTGTTTGCCTTAAGGCCTTTTCAAAATCAAAACCTGGGCAACAATGGATACAATGTTTAGAATGTAAAAAATGGGCTCACGTCGAATGCGGAAACGACGATCCGATGTATACTTGCAAAAATTGTGAGTCGGATATCGAATTACATTTAGATAGTGATTGAAAAGTACGTTATTTTTAAAAATAAACTATTTAAAAATTACTTTTAGTGTTTGTATCATCCTACCCCAGCCATGTATCATCTCGCCCCGCATACGGGGCATTTTGATACAAATTGAAAATTTTTTTTAAACTGAAAAATAATCTAAAAAGCAAAATTTTTTTAAGTTGATAAATTTTTGGGTGGTATATGAACGTTTACTTAATGTTAATCAATTTTTTCGAAATTTTTTTTACCATAAGGAAAATTTTTAAAATTCAAAAACTCAAAAGTGTATCGTTTAGCCCCGGTCTCCCCTACATACCCTGCCTTATACTCCCCCCTCCGTTATACTTCCCCTCTTTTTTGCTTTCTTTCAGAATAAAAAAATTTATGAAAAAAAGAAAAAAAAGGAGTAACTTTGGAAAAAAATTTCGGAAAAAAAGAAAATTTTTTTGGGAAAAAACAGAAATTTTTTGGAAAAAAAAAATAACAGAAAATTTTTGAAAAAATTTTTTTTTATTAATAAAACTTCCCCTCCCGTAACCCCCCCCCCCTCCTTTGTACTTCCCTTCCTTTATACTTCCCTCTTTTTGCTTTCCCCTACGTTATACATCCCCTCTTTTTTGCTTTCCCCTCCGTTATACTTCCCCTGTTTAATACTTCCCCCTCCTATATTTTTAAATTCTCTTTAAGGACGTTTTCGTTGGAAGCTCTTCAAACTAGTACTTTTTTTCAATTCCTTATCATCTAAAGAAGCATCATTGAGAATTTTAACATCAAAACGCTTTTTTTTTTTTTTTTGGGCAAAATATCATGAAATCAAGAGATTTTCCAGTCGATTTGTGCATTATAGTAATCTGGAAGAATAGAAATCTACCTTTTAGTCCCTGCTGCAGCAGGTCCATTATTTGCGGTGAGTAGAAAGGTTTTTTTAATAAAAACCCAATGAAAATTCATGTATGAGGTCAAGAGGACAAACCGTCTGAAAGGGAAACTCTGTATATAGATCGATATTACTTACTCGACCCTTTGTGTACAGAGGCATCAATTCAATCAATCGTTTTTATGGAGGCTGGAGTTCATTCCGGGAAGTTAATGGAGAAAAATAAGGGGGTAAAAAGGAGACCTACTTAAGTAATACACAACCATCGATTTTCCTTCCCTTTACCGAGGAGTGTCTCGGGTTGACAATGGAGATGCCTTATGATTAATGAACCAAACAATCACAGTTAGGAAACGTTCATCTTTCGAGCGAACGTGACCGCGTTTTCTGATGACCTTTTCGGCTTTTCAAAACCCGCAAAATGCGAAGGGAAACTCATAAAAGTGGAAAATTATGTATGCAAACATTTTTCTGATGAACTTCATTATTTTCCGTGCTTACTCTGTGTGTTCAATATCTCTTCCAAAAAAAGGTTTTTTTTTTATTCTCCACTTCATCGAAATAAATCATAAACTTAATCTAAATTTAATTACCACACCAAATGGTTTTTTTTAAGTCGTAACGAAGGAATATAAAATTCTGAAGAGATGGTGTAAAAAATCTGAAGGGAAAAAATTGGAGTGGAATATTGGCTTGAAGGAAAGGAAATATTTTTTACTGTGTATCTCCTGATGGAAGAATTGATCTGGAATTATTCACTTTAAAGGACTTATTGTCGTTTTTTAGATTTAAGATTCTTTATTTAAGTTTTTAATTTAAGACCTTTCTAAAAAGTCTAATATTATGAAGATCCGACATTCTGTTCTTGAGAAATCAACAACAATATGCAAAAAACCAAGAAAATCCTTCTTTCTTCTTAACTCAAAACTAGAGGCTTTAGCGACTTTATCAATTTATGATGATTTTTTCTCCTAAGCAAGACTTTTTAGAAAGGTCTATAGGAGCACAATATTTAGGTCCATTCACTCATTTCCCATCGTTCTATCGAGCGGATGAAGCCTCTTAGGTTGAATGGCTAGCGGGAAGTTAGGAAGGTATCGTTTTCAAGGAAACCTTATAATCCTGAGCAATTAGTAATTTTTGAGTTTTCTTCGATAGCGTTTTTGGTCGTTAGAAATTAGATCCTGGGGTCTTTAGGCCCTCGAGTGAATGACCCTAAATATTGTGCTCCTATAGACCTTCCTAAAAAGTCTTGCTTAGAAGAAAAAATTCATCACAAATTGATAAAGTCGCTAAAGCCTCTAATTTTTGAGTTAAGAAAGAAGGATTTTCTTGGTTTTTTGCATATAGTGTTGTTGATTTCTCAAGACCAGAATGTCGGATCATCATAATATTAGTTTTTTTGGAAAGATCTTAAATTGCACAAAATATTACTTTATGTTAAAAATAAGCTTAAAAGCTCTAGTTTTCGAGATATTTGAGGAGAACGCTAGTGTATTTTCGGCTTTATGGTCGGTAAACTTCAGTTTTGCAATTTTTGTGTCTAATTCTCAAGATTTGGAGGGTAAATCAGGACATCTTCTAAAATTTGGAAAATCCTACGGAATTCCATGTGGGCTTTAACTACCTTAAAGAAGTTATTGTGATACCCTCGACGTCGGGTTTTTGGGGAAGGGTCTTCCAGACACCGGAAGGTCAAATTGAATATTGATCTTTGTCGATCTCAATTTTGATCCGGCCGTCCGGCCGTCCGTAGCATTTTCCGGATCACTTCATTTTTTTAAAAATATTTTATTAACTTTTGTGAAACATTTGAGCCATTATTTTTGCTTTTTGACGTGCAGCTGCCGTTCTAAGAATCAATAAGCCCAAAACAAAGTCTCTTCTTAGAAAAATGATAACTTCTTACTTATAACATGTCTGACGGATTTCTCAGAATTTATATTATTTCCCAGTAATCGACACGCCTTTGTTAAATCTCCGTTCCTTACTAAAATTAAACTTGAGTAATTTCATCTAGAAGAAAAGAGTAACAAAGTATGTACATACTTGTTTGAAGAGATTCCAACGAAAACTTCCTTAAAGAGAAGTAAAAATATAGGAGGGGAAGTATAAAACAGGGGAAGTATAAGGGAGGGGAAGTATAACGGGGGGGGGATGTAATGGGGGGGGGAGTTTTTTTATTTGTTTGTTTTTTGAAAAATTTTCTAAGATTTTTTTTCTTTTTTTTCGTTAAAATTTTTTATAAGTACCTATGATGGTAGAAATAATGAGATTTTTGCCCACGAGAGGTCCCTCTCGTAACGCGTGAAAGTTTGAAATTTCTCCCAACTAAAATAATAATTAGGTAGTGATAATTTTTTTTACACCAAAAACTCGTAAAAAATATAAGGAGTAATTGATGAAAATTTGGTGAAAATCGGACTAATCGCAACGAATTTTTTCAAAATTCAAACAGACATATCTCCGCCATTTTTGGTTAGTTTCTTGTTCACCGACTTAAGAAAATTTGGTGAAAATCTGGTGAAAATCGCTAAAAAACGCTGGAAAAAAAAACGCTACGGACAGACAAAGTTGAGATCGACAAATATCAATATTCGATTTGACCCTCCGGGGTCTGGAAGACCCTTCCTCAAAAACCCGACGTCGAGGGTATTACAATAACTCAAGGAAGTTAAAAAAATTAGACTCTCTGTGGAATTCGAACCTTTGACCTTAGGGTTTCTAGCCCAACATTCTACCAACGTCTATGGCTATAAAGAGCCCTTAGATATGCATTTTTATCCCACATATTTTCAAAAATACTTCTACCTTTTCCTCTTTTTTTGCAGTGCAGAGAAGACTGGCATCGAAGTATGCCACCCCTTTAAATATGCCAAAGGTCGTGGGTTCGAATCCCACTGGGCCTAACTTTTTTCTTCAGTGGTTTAATATTAAACATAAAACCTTTGATTTTTAAGGGCTTTAAAAGTGATCCGCTATTTTCAATATCTACCTACGGATAAAATATCGAGGCTAATAAAAAAGAAGCCATTTTGTATCGGAAAACGGTATTGCTTTTGCATGGAAAAGATTCATATTTTGAAAGGTCTGAATTTTTCCTCAAGTTAAGATGAAAATCTATAGGTTGAGGTAAAATTTGTGAATAAGTTGGACGGAAAATCTGATCTCTAATCGTGTGTGTGAGTATTTGGTGTGTGCGCCCGAAAGTTTGTTGAATGAAGTCAAAAGTTAAACGAGATAAGAGCTTTCGCGAAGACTTGGAAGGTTTAGTGATGCGAAAGCAATTATAATCTTCAAAATCCTCCTGTCGAACTTGCGGATTTTAAAAGACATTCGGGTAGTTGGGAGTTTCCGTAAAGCGTTTAGTCGAGACGGAGGGTTGAATACAGATGCGACTGGGAGGACTTGTACTAATGCCTTGAGTAAATAGCAGCATAACTTCCCTGTCCCTCAAATCTAATTGTGGCTTCCTCCACTCATGTTTCCGACCCTCTTTTTTCATCAGTAAAAGACAATTTTTATAAAAGAGAGAATCATTAGAAGCACGTAGTCGACGTCCCCAATGAAGTATAAATCTTTCGGTCACGTACCTTTTTTTCCTCTTTTCTTTCTATGAGATTTAATTACGAACTTGTCGTCTCCTACTAATGAATCACCTGCGCCCCTTAACATCGATTTAACTCGAAACTAACAAGAAACTATGTTATTTCAGGGGGACAACAAACTTCGAAATTTGACAGGTCTCGACCATCTTGTCAACTTGAGAGTACTTCATTTGAGGAATAACAGAATCAAAAAATTAAGCTCGATAGCTCTCAGCGAATGTAAAAATTTATATTATTTAAATCTGAGGTAATTTTTTTTCTTTCTTTCCCTTAAAAATCCCTGGTGTATGTTCTTTGATCGGGTTTGACCCTTTTGAACCACATGTCTCATTCCAGAAGATGGGAATTTCCCACAAATTGGCTTTCCGCCCTCTCTTTGACACAATCTTTGTTTCCACTCTCTTGTGGTTCTTGTTTTTACATCGACCCCCTTTGTTAACGTTCATAAAAGTCAATATAAAATAATGACCCTGCGGTAGCAGGGACTAAAAGGTAGATTTCTTTTCATGATTAAAATTAATATGTATAAACACAAAATATATATTATAATTATGTTATAAAAATGATGATATAAGAAAAATTGCGCCACTGAGCCCCTAGAAAAACATCTGATAATTTTATTAATAAAATATTTAATAATTTCCCGGTATAAATTCAAATTTTTTTTAAAGTTTAGCTAGTTCAATATTTTGCGCCTGGCTCGTCCAAACCTGCTTTAATTAATTTTTTACACGCCCTCGCAGAGGTCTTAAAGTTTTTTTTTGCAAAAGGACTAGGATTTCAATAGAAAATGCCAATTTTGTCTTTTAAGCCCTAAGTAAAGTAGGTGAATCGCTGGTCCGATTTCAGCCATTAACGAACTCGTCCGAGCTATTGAGATAAAAGCTCTAAATACCGGATATCGTCACCCTCACATTAAAATTGCTCCAGTTATCGTGCTAATATATATATATATATAAACTTTTCAACTGAGGATGGTTTTGGGGTCCAGGAGGTATGAAACGAAAAACGTATAGAAATTTTTTGAATCTGCGACTACTTGGTACATTACAATAGGTAGATTTTTGAAGAAAAGAAATCTACCTAAAAGAAAATATAGAAATCAACATTAATATCTCCTGATAATGGAGACGTCTGGAAAATTCATTTGTGTAAGAAGTTGGGATGTTCTCTAATGAAATAAATTAAAAATATTGATTTTCAAACCCCCTTCCGACGGCCGACTTTTGATAAATGATCAAAATATTCTCCATTTTTTACTTTTAACCAAGTAAACTGGAAGAAGAAAAGAGTAGATAAAAAATTTGTCTCCAGGTGGAACCCGAACCTACGACCTTTTAGGTTATAAAAAACGGTTTTTTATTTTTTAGATAGTAATCTTACAGGGTAAGGGGTGACCTTGAAGTTGATCCCCGAAAGTTATACAGGGTGTCATCCTACCTTCCTTAGTTACAGTAAAAACTTGGGAAGTACCTCTTTGAAGAGATTCCAACAAAAACTTCCTTAAAAGATGTAAAAATATTAAAGGGGAAAGTATTAGAGAGGGGAAGTATAACGGAGAAGGAACTATAACGGAGGGGGAAGTATATCGAGGGGAAGTATAACCGAGGGGGAAGTATTTCGGAGTATTTCGTATAATTGGGACCATTTCCAATTTCGGGAACATAACGCTGGTCAGATTAGATTTGAATATTTTAAAAATATTCCAGAAAAAGAAAAAAAGTACTAGTTTGAAGAGCTTCCAACGATCCTAAAGAGAAGTTATAGGAGGGGAAGTATTAGAGGGAAGTATATCGAGGGGAAGTATAACCGAGGGGGAAGTATAACGGAGGGTAAGATTATTGTGAAAAAATATACTTAGTAATTAATGAAAATTTGGTGAAAATCGGTTGAAAACTGTGTGTTCCGGAAAAAAGTTGAGATCGTATAGATCAACATTCGATTTGACCCTCGGGGTCTGGAGGAAACTTCCCCAAAAATGACGTGGAGGGTATTACAATAACTCCTTTAAGGAAGTTAAAAAGGAAGCAAGTTGAAGATTGATCCTAAATCTTATATTCGGCTTCCATATCTTCGGTAGCCATTAACTAGAAACCGAAAGGTCGTAGGATCGAATCCAACTAATGGTCTAATTTTTTTCTATCAATAAAAATTAAACATCTAAAAAAATTATTTGAACAATAATTTGTTTTATTCACTGATTTTACAACAATTTAGTATAATCGCTCGTAAATTATTCTATTTGAATTTTTAAAATAATGTTGATAACGCCGCAATAAAAAATAAAGTTTAATTGCGACCATCTATAAAACGCGTGACATTTTGGTTTAGAAAAATAAAACCCGACTTTATTGCCGCATCCCTCCGTGCCCTGAAAAACTTAATTTCACCTTAAAAACTTAAATCTAAAAAAATTATTTGAACATAATTTGTTTTATTATTCACTGATTTTACAACAATTTAGTATAATCGCTCGTAAATTATTCTATTTGAATTTTTAAAATAATGTTGATAACGCCGCAATAAAAAGATATAAAGTTTAATTGCGACCATCTATAAAACGCGTGACATTTTGGTTTAGAAAAATAAAACCCGACTTTATTGCCGCATCCCTCCGTGCCCTGAAAAACTTAATTTCACCTTAAAAACTTAATTTTCTAGATATCAAAACTTAAAAAATTTGAATAAATTTTTTTTTCAACTTAAGTTGAGAAATGTGAAGAATTACTTTATATTAAGAGAGGCTTTAGGATAAAAGGAGGGCGTTTTAAAGGAGTGCCCCTAACTGGAAGAATTATGGAGACACTCTTTCCATCAACCCCTAAACTAGGGCATAATAGTGTTCCATGACCGGAAATATTCGCAGCCTCTTATTTAAAATTTGTTAGCTTCCTTAAAGAAGTTGTGATACCCTCCACGTCGGGTTTTTGAGTGAAGGGTCTTCCAGACCAATGGTCAATTGAGGCGCTCCGGGTACGAAGGGCGAACTCAACAAAACGTAGTTTCGAGATATTCGCATTTTAAAGTTTATGTTACGGGCGAACTCAACAGAAAAGTCATGCCCTGGAATGGAAAAAGGAGTGGGGGGTTGTGGACTAGGATGTGGAGTTCGCCCTTCGTACCCGCTCGGATATCGCAGTTAGAGCTTTGCCGCATATCGGTTTTTACGTATTTAAAGGGGAAAAAAGGGCGAACTCAACATAAAAATTATATGGGTGTATTCACCAAGTGGTCTAGAATCTGAAAATGAAAAAAAAAAATTTTGTCCGATGTTGAGTTCGCCCTTCGTACCCGGAGCGCCTCAATTGAATATTGATCTTTGTCGATCTCTACTTTGTGTATTGTGCCGGCCGTCCGTAGCATTTTTTTCCGGAACACTTTAAGGCCACAGTTTTAACCGATTTTCACTTAATTTTCATCAAAATTTCTTTACTACTGTAGAAAATTTTCGAAAAAAAAAAAAAAAGAACTTAAGGAATTTTTCGCAATGAAAAAACCGCAAATTTAAAAAAGAAAACTCGGAAAATTAAAAAAACTCGGAAAATTAAAAAAAAACTCGGAAAATTTTTCAAACAAAAACTTCGAACATTTTTTGAAAATAAAGTTGGAAAATTTTTCGAAAAAAAAAAAAAAACTTTCCCCTCCTTAATACTTCCCCTATATTATACTTCTCCCTCCCTTATACTTTCCCTTCCGTTATACTTCCCCTCCCTATATACTTTCCCTTCTGTTATACTTCTTCCCCCGCCCTTATACTTCCCCATATCTTATACTTCCCCCTCCCTTATATTTTCCCTTCCGTTATACTTCCCCCTCCTATACTATTACTTCTTTTAAGGAAGTTCCCGTCGGAGCCAGCTCCAGACTAGTACTTTTTTGAAAAAAAAAATTATAATATAAACTATTTTAAGTTTTAACGTTTGATTCTTTCGAGTTAAAAGATAGGATTTACGAAGTTGACACGTTTGAATTAGATTCGAGTTGAAGTAGTCCTAACTGAGTTTCAAGGAAAAGAAGTTAATCCTTCAAAGCCTCCAAGTCACTTTACAGTTATCGAGCACTTCTCTTTCTCTCCTTTTTTTTAAACTCTCCACTTCCATTAGATACCCCTTTTTTTAAGTCAACTTCCTTTTTATTCATTTTTCTATAAATCATCATTTTTTTTTTAATCTGAATTTTTTAGGGACAATTTTATATCGAATGTGAGGCAGTTTAAGAAGTTGAGGACTCTGACTAAATTGAGAGTCGTCATAACGACTGGAAATCCTTTTGAAAAAGAAAATCCGGAAAAAGCAAGGTAAATGTTGGGGGTTCATTTTTTCCCTCTCGCATCAGAAGCTCGATGGCTTTTTGCCAAAATACCGAAAGGGTGTTGCACGGCTGAAACGCCGAAAAAACGCCCCAAAAGCTAGTAAAATGGGTGTTTATTGGACAAAGAACTTTTGTGAGCGCCCCAAAAAGGGTGTTTCACTGCAGAAAAAGAAAGGTAAAAGTGAAGATGGGGGTTCATTTTTTCCCTCTCGCATCAGAAGCTCGATTTGGTCTGTTGCCAAAATACAGAAAGTGTTTCACGGCTGAAACGCCGGAAAAAACGCCCCAAAAGCTAGTAAAATGGGTGTTTATTGGACAAAGAACTTTTGTGAGCGCCCCAAAAGGGGTGTTTCACTGCAGAAAAACAAAAGTAAAAGTTTCAGATGGGGGTTCATTTTTTCCCTCTCGCATCAGAAGCTCGATATGGCTTTTTGCCAAAATGCAGGAAGGGTGTTACACGGCTGAAACGCCGAAAAAAACGCCCTAAAAGCTAGTAAAATGGGTGTTTATTGGACAAAGAACTTTTGTGAGCGCCCCAAAAAGGGTGTTTCTCTGCAGAAAAAGCAAGGTAAAAGTGTCATATGGGGTTAATTTTTTCCCTCTCGCATCAGAAGCTCGATTTGGTCTGTTGCCAAAATACAGAAAGCCCCAAAAGCTAGTAAAAACGGGTGTTTATTGGCCAAAGAACTTTTGTGGTCTCCCCAAAAAGGGTGTTTCTCTGCAGAAAAAGCAAGGTAAAAGTGACATATGGGGTTAATTTTTTCCCTCTCGCATCAGAAGCTCGATATGGTCTGTTGCCAAAATAAAGGGTGTTATATCCGTAAAAATCTAGCTTAGATACATTTTTTAATTTTTTTAAAAATCTCAAGACCTTTAGCTGAAGTTTTGCAAAAACTTTCTCGTTGCTAAGGAGTAATCAAATTGTCAACCAAGCGTAAAAAGGAAAAAGTTAGATACAAGTTGAGATATTTAAAAAAAGAAAAAGTTTTTAAAATAATAGGAGTGTTTCAATATTTAATATGAAAAAAGACTCTTTTTTTTTCTCCACCGTTTGAGATGAAACGGAAAGAATACCTTAAGAGAAAGGTATTTTCTCTAACTAATGCATGGGCCCTTCTTGCCTTTTCATCACCTCGTTTTATTCTTTTATTTTTACTTTGAGCATTACTTTTCTATCCTTTCATCAACGTCTTTAGAGAAAAGAAGAAAAAAAAAAGCGTCGATGTTAAAAACGATAAAAAAGAATCGCGGATTCAATACGGAGGGTCCCCGGATTGTTGGAAGCGGTTGGGAAAAGGGGTTTGAGGGAAGAGAAAAAAAAACTCGGGCAAATTGTCTGCCCTTCCAAACCAATCATTGAAGTCAAACAAGTTTGGTGCTCCAACAAGTTTTTCACTGCTTATTTCCCGCTTCCAGTTTTTTTTTCCTATCCTACAAACTTGAATAAAATTTGCATAAGCATCGAAATGAGACTTTAGCGTGTTATTTCTTCGCCTATAACGATTTAGTGAAAAAAGTGTGTGATTTTCAACGTTAAAAAGGAGGGTGAAAAAAAAAGTTTTTCAATTTTTACGCTGAATGAAACTTTAGGTACCTACATAAAGTACTTCCGATTTTTGTTTCCTCCGTGAACTTAAGGCTTTTTCATTTAAAAGGTTTTCCCGAAAAATTAATTAGAAATAACAAATAATTTTCTGTGAAGAATTGATGGTGATATTAACTGAAAGAACGCATTTAAAGTCTTTTCTTAAGCAGCCCTTTTCTCAAGATTTCCTTGGGAGGGTTCCAGGTTCTGATGGGTATCAGGGCGATGTGACGGGAGAACACCGTTCAAAACGCATTTCACCCTAAAGCAGTTGAACATAAAAAATCTTCATTACGACTTAAAAATCTGCAGATCACCATAATTGAACATAAAGTTCTCAAAAGTTCAAAAATGTGGAGCATAATGCATTTCAACATAAAGCGTTTGGCCATAAACGACTTTTTTGATAAATTCAAGTTGACATAAAAAGAGTGCAAGTTTAACGCATGTCACCCTAAAAGTCTCTTTTTTAACTTGTTGTTTCGGCGTAAAACTGTATCTGTCGTTTGGGCATAATACATCTCACCATAAACTAGGAAAAGCAAGCAGGCACCCAATGGGATCAGCTCGTTTCAACATAAAGCGTTTGGCCATAAACGACTTTTTCGATAAATTCAAGTAGACATAAAAAAGTGCAAGTTTAACGCTTTTCACCATAAAAGTCTCTTTTTAACTTTTGTTTTCGGCATAAAACTGTTTCTGTTGTTTGGGCATAATACATCTCACCATAAACTAGCAAAGCAAGCAGGCAGCCAATGGGATCAGTTCGATTCAACATAAAGCGTTTGGCCATAAACGACTTTTTCGATAAATTCAAGTAGACATAAAAAAGTGCAAGTTTAACGCTTCTCAACATAAAAGTCTCTTTTTTTAACATGTTGTTCGGCATAAAACTGTTTCTGTCGTTTGGGCATAATACATCTCACCATAAACTTCGAAAAGCAAGCAGACAGCCAATGGGATCAGCTCGTTTTATGACGCAAGGGGGTTAATTTTTTTCCTCTCGCGAGGGTGTGCGAATTGCATTATGGTGAACTGTCAAGTTTTAAGGTTTTTGTCTTTTCGCCATAATCGCGTTTTAAACGGCGAAAATTTGCTCTTTGGCTGTCCCTAGTTTATGGTGAGATGAATTATGCCCGAACGCCAGAAACAGTTTTATGCCGAAAGAAGCTCTTTAAAATGAAAGCTTCTTTTATGTTGCGTTATGTTGAAGCGATAATTATGTCGAAACGACATGTGTCAAATCACTTCTTGAGATGTATTATGTTCAAATGCATTATGGTGAACGTTTTCGACCATTTTCTTTATGTTGAGCAGATTTTTTATGGTGAACGTTAACTCGCGATATCTACTATTTACGTTCAAATGCATTATGGCGAACCGCATTATGACGAATAAAAAAAAATCTCTTTCACGTTTGACCAATTTTTTATACGTAACATTTTAGACTAAAATGAAAAATATGACGAGAGAAATAAATGAGGGGGAACAGGTGCACAAAGTATGACATGTTTTTCTTGGAGGATGTATGTCATTTGAATTCTTAAAATAATTTAAAGTACAAAAAAAAGGTTTAAAAAATTATTTTTTTTTTAGATTGGGTGTGATTTATTGCCTTTTGTACTTGAAGCGGGTGAATAAGAATGAGGTGACAGCTGACGATATCGACAGCGCGAAAGAACTTCGTGAGGAGATAGAACCAGAAGAAGAATCAAGCGAAGACGACGTCCCTGAAGAAACGAACGAATACACAGACGATCCGCCGGACGAAGACGAAATAAAAAGACTCGAAAACACCGCGGCAGGACAGCCGATAGAAACAGGCCCGTCGGGAGTGAAAGAGCCCGGTGTTGAACCCACTCAACTCGCGTCATCATCAGCGGAATCGACGGCGTCGACCGAAAAAATATGTAAATTTACAAATTTGAATTTTTTCCCGTTTTTCGGATATGTATTGGATGCTGACCAAAGTAAATGTGAATTCCGAGGGTGGATGTGGAATGACAATGAGATATGGGGTTGCCATACAAATAGATCCCCGCCTCCATCTGTCTTCCTTCTAAAAGCCTTATCAATCCGACCTGACCTGTCTGTTATCCTGTCACAATCTCCTTCTCAATTACATAGACATAACGGCACTACAAAAGAATCACTTCCTTCTTTTTTCCATCGCTTTTTTTTCTTCCTTAAAAAAGTTATCGTGATACTCTTCACGTCGGGTTTTTGGGAAGGGTCTTCCAGACCCCGGAGGGTCAAATCGAATATCGATCGTTACCGATCTCAACTTTGTCTGTGGTGCCGGCCGGCCGTCCGTAGTATTTTTTCCGGAACACTTTACGGCCACAATTTTCTACCGATTTTCACCAAATCTTCTTTAGTCGGTGAACAAGAAATAAAACCAGGGCGATTTTTGAATTTCGAAAAAATGGCGAAGATATGTACGTTTGAAATTTTAAAAACTGCTGCGGCCGATGCGTTGGTCCGATTTTCACCAAATTTTCACCAAAGCCTCCTTATATTTTTTACGAATTTTTGGGGTAAAAAAATTGTCACTTTTTAAATTATTACTTTTTTTTTAGTAGGGAGAAATTTCATACTTCCACCCGTTACGAGAGAAGCACATCCCGAGGCCAAAGAGCCCATTATTTCTACTTGACACTTAAAAAAATCGAACTTGGAAAATTAAAATAATTAAGGAAGTTAAAAAACGGTAAAAATTAAAAAAAAAAAAAAACGGTGAAATTAAAAAAAAAAAAAAACTCGGAAAACGACACATCCAGTTATGGTTATACTTCCCCTCCCTTATACTTCTCCCTCCGTTACTTCCCTCCCTTATACTTCTCCCTCCGTATACTTCCCCCCTTATACGTCTCCCCGTTATACTTCCCTCCCTTACTTCTCCCTCCGTTATACTCCCCCTTATACTTGTCCCTCCGTTAAACTTCCCTCCGTTATACTTTCCCTCCCTTATACTTCCCCCTCCGATATGCTTCCCCTCCCTTACACTTCCCCCTCCGTTATCCTTCCCCTCTTTAATACTTCCCCCTCCTATATTTTTACTTCTCTTTAAGGACGTTTCGTTGGAACCTCTTCAAACTAGTACTTTTTTTTCTTTTTCTGGAATATTTTTAAAATATTCAAATCTAATCTGACCAGCGTTATGTTCCCGAAATTGGAAATGGTCCCAATTATACACACCAATGAACTCGCCTCAAGTTTTACTGAACGATGAATCATCAAAACGTGTAATTTACTGAACGAAATCATCAAAACGTGTAATGAATCTTCGGGCCGCCGCTGCCATTTTTTAAACCCAATTTTAATCGAAAAATAAAATGTTTATTTTAGGCAAAGAATGTTTATTCAAAGGACTTCAAAAATCAGTGTAGGGCGTTTGTACGAAACAACTTCAATTAAGAAGATTCTCCGCAAAGTTCAAATTGCAACCTTTTGCGTTAAAATTTAATCAAAAAAGTTTATTTATCTCAATAAAGTTAATGTGGTTGACCACATTCTGCTTTTTAAACCAAATAAACGGATTTAAGAAAGAGAGAAATATATCGCTATCAAAAACACTCTGTGTAAAAATACCCCTCGCAAAAACCCTTCTACAACAGCCAAAAAAAGTTATGATATCAACTTCAACGACCGTGCTCCCGTTTTCAAAGCTCCCCTTGGCGGTGTCGCGAAATCCTTGTCTACAGGTTCTTCGTAGGGCTTCCTCTCTCAATATTGTAAACTAAAACTGAGTTATCCCTGACAAAAAGCGTTTGGGACGCCGCCAAGGGGAGCTTTGAAAACGGGAGGCGTTGAAATTCATATAACAACTTTCTCTGGCTGCTGTAGAAGTGTTTTTGCGAGGCGGGGTATTTTTTACCCAAAGTGTTTTTAAAAGTGATATCACATCTTTTTGTAGTTTAAATAATTGACTACATAATTCCCCAAAAATCCGACGTGGAGGGTATCCCAATAACTTTTTTAAAGAAGTTTTAAAAAAATAATAATAATAAATAAATAAATAAAAACAAGAATACTTAAACACAAATTTAAAATATGTACCTAAAAGAAAATTTAGAAAATTTTTTAAAGAAGAAAAAAAACTTGGAAAATTTAAAAAACATTTTTTGGGGAAATTTTTGGAAAAAACAAAGTCACCCTCCGTTATACTTCCAACTACGATATACTTCCCCCTCCGTTATACTTCCCCCTCCTATATTTTTTACTTCTCTTTAAGGAAGTTTTCGTTGGAAGCTCTTCAAACTAGTAATTTTTTTTTTCATTTGCTTATCATCTAAAGAAGCATCTTTGAGTGAATTTTTTGAAACTTTCCCAAACTTTTAAGTTTGAAAACTTAAGTGAAAAAATCGACCCTGTTACCAGTCCCTGTGGTATGTATGTAAATATTTTTAGCAAGTTTATGTATTTTTAAGAAAATATCTTGACTACTAGAAAACAATTACATCGGAGACATAAACACGAATATATTTCGGTCACCAATTCTGTTTATACGGGTCGCCGGAGGTTGTTTGGTTTTAATTGTATAAATTTGCACAAATTAAGATTTTGACTCGTGTTATTTTGTAATTTTTATAATATAAGTTTAAAATGACATTCTGGGTTAAAAAAAGATGTCAATGGGACAAAATATGGAGGTTCATTTCGACCATTTTTCTGTGGAAAAAAATCGTTTCCACTTTCGAAGCTGTACAAAAGTATTATGCGCTCCGTTAAGCAAGAAGGTTTGCGGCATCAGAATGGGCATAAAAAAATGGAATCTTCGCTCACCGCTCGAAATTCCACGATTATATTTTACATGAATTTTTTATTTGCTCTATTATAATTTCATATCCGCATGTAAATTTCTAAAGTCGTTTACATAATGATTCTCCAAAATGATTTATTAGTTCGTAACTACTTAAGAAGTCAAAGGGCCATTTAGATGATTTCTTAATTAGATTATCGAACCTTAATTACAGGTGTTCAAATTGCGCATTAAAAATTCGAATTTCCAAAGCTTTTTACCTGCATTATCGAACGGTTGAAAATAGAATGGAAATAAATTTCGAATTACCCAGACGATGTAAAATCTAGGTCCACCATTTATTATTTAATGGGTCATTAATAAATCATGAAATGTCACGAAGTGTGAATTATATTGTCCTCAAATATTTAGGTTTCAATTAGAAAGTAAAATAGAAGCTTCTCTCGAATAAATGCACTTTCGAAACCCTTTGTGAATAACTTTTTCACCCTCTAGACTGTAAACACGAAAAATCTGGCATAAATATTATTCATTGTTTTTTTTTTTTTTGGAAAAATGATGTATTTGGTAAAATTTGAAAACAATAAACATGCTAGTAATATAGAAGGTGAAAATAAATTTGCTGGCTACAATGGAGTATACGTGTCGACATAAAACATTTGAACATAAAATAGCAGATATCCCGAGTTACCATAAAAAAATCTGCAACTCAACATAAGCAAAATAGTCTAAAACGTTCACCATAATTGAACATAATACATCTCTCACCATAATTGAACATAATACATCACTCACCATAATTGAACATAATACATCTCTCACCATAGTTGAACATAATACATCTCTCACCATAGTTGAACATAATACATCTCTCACCATAGTTGAACATAATACATCTCTCACCATAATTGAACATAATACATCTCTCAACATAATGGAACATAATACATCTCTCACCATAATCGAACATAATACATCTTTCACCATAATCGAACATAATACATCTCTCACCATAATCGAACATAATACATCTCTCACCATAATTGAACACAATACATCTCTCACCAGAATTGAACATAATACATCTCACCATAAAGAAGGGATTTAACAATTGTCGTTTCTACATATAATTTGACCTTTCAACATAACGCAGTAGTCGTTTGGACAGAATACATCTCGCTATAAACAAGGTACGGCGAAAGAGCAAGCATATTTTCGCTGTTTAAAACGCGATTATGGCGAAACGACATAAACCTTAAAACTTGACTGTTCACCAAAATCCAATTCATCATAACGCATTTCACCCCAAAGCAGTTGATCATAAAAAATCAGCATTTTGACATAAAATTTGCCCATTCGTCCTCGCGTGAGGAAAAAAAGTTCTCTTGTGTCATAAAAAGAACTAAACCCATTGTTAGTCTTTTTCTTTTCCTAGTTTACGGTGAGATGTATTATGTTGCCTAGCACTATGGTGAACCGCCAAGTTTTAAGGTTTTTGTCGTTTCGCCATAATAGCGTGAAAGTAGGCTTACTCTTTCGCTGTACCTAGTTTATGGTGAGATGTATTATGCCCAAACGACAGAAACAGTTTTATGGCGAAACAAACAGTTTAAAGAGAGGCTTTTATGGTGAGAAGCGATATGGTGACTTGAACTTCTTTTATGTCCACTTGCATTTATTGTAAAATTCGTTAAAACCCTTTGTGTTGAAATGCATTATGCTCAAAGTTTTTGAACTTCTTAGAGCTTTATGTTCAATGTATTATGCCGAAACGCATTATGAATTTAGAATTTAGAATTTAGAATTTTTATTTCCTCAATTGATACAAAAGTATGTTCAGGTACGTCATAGATTAAATTCTTAAAACTAACAAGAGACCATAGCACATAAAATATCAGGTAA
The DNA here is from genome assembly GCA_014119065.1 of Orius insidiosus. NCBI lineage: Eukaryota > Metazoa > Arthropoda > Insecta > Hemiptera > Anthocoridae > Orius > Orius insidiosus. The sequence continues at coordinate 51,256 of JACGAQ010000758.1, forward strand.
CACATAAATAAATAAATACATAAAATAAAAAAAAAATAAAAATAAATACATTTATCACTTCATCAAAATTTATCACTTAAAAACTCTTTGGTACTATAGTATGATTTTGAAAGGAGAAGCTGTTTTAACCGGTTTTTAAATTGTTTTATACTTTTGGTTTTTAAATCTACCGGCAAGTGATTGAAAATTTTAATACCTGCATACAGAACACTTTTGTTATTTATTTTATTTTTTTTTCTGTGCAATGGAGTTCGTGATTTCTTCGAGTAGGGTAGCAGTGAACATCCGAATTTTTGGTCAATGAGTGTTCCTTTTTTTTAATTAAAACTGAAACAGCCAAGACATACAGGGACGGGAGCGTGAGGATACCCAACTTTTTGAAGTGTTCCCGGCAAGATTCCCTATACCCAAGTCCGCACATGATGCGAATGATCCTTTTTTGAATCCGAAATATTCTTTCAGTATGAGTACTCGCGCCCCAAAACATTAGACCATACATCAAGAGTGATTGCACACATCCCATGTAAACTGTTTTGAGAATTTCTTGGCTACATGACTGTCTCAAAATGCGCATAGCAAAACCAAGTTTGCTAAGCTTGGGAATCAAGTGGTCAATGTGACTTTCCCAGGAGAGTTCTGAATCAAGAACGAGACCTAAAACCTTACTTGAAAATGACTGCCCAAGGCCAAGGTCAACCGAATTTAGGGGAAGAATGGAAGTGTTTGCCGATGAGAAAAAGTTTATGACTACAGTTTTGCTTAAGTTTAAAATAAAACCATTTTCCTCAGACCAAAACTTAACTTTGTTCATGACAGTCACTAGCTTAAGCTGAAGGCCCTCTACAGACACTGCTGAAATTAGTATTGTAGCGTCGTCGGCAAATATGAAAGTGTCTTCACCCGACACATCCACAAAATCATTTATATAGATCAAGAACAATAACGGCCCTAAGATTGATCCTTGAGGCACCCCACAGGTGATAGATTCAACATTCGATAGATGGCCATCGCAAGTTGCTCGTTGGCAACGACCTTGGAGATAAGACGCAAATAAATTGTTCGATAGCCCGCGCACACCAATCTTTTCCAGCTTTTGTAGTAAACGGAAGTGGTTCACAAGGTCAAAAGCTTTTGAAAAATCAAGGAAAATACCAGCAACACATAGCTTTCCAACCTTGGACCTAACAATCTTTTCGGTGATGCTAAACAACGCATCATCCGTCGAACGATTTTTCCTGAAACCAAACTGTCTATCTGAAAGAAAACCAATCTTACTAATGAAATCATAGAGCCTCTCATAAATCGCTTTTTCGATGACTTTTCCAAACACAGACAGAAGCGCTATCGGCCTATAGTTCTGAATTTCAACTTTGTCACCCTTTTTGTATACCGGTACGATTTTCGCAGTTTTTAAATCCTCTGGGTAAACTCCCGTCTCAAAAATACAGTTAATAATATTCATCAATGGACCAGTTAGCAAATCTGCACATGTGTGTAGTAGAATACTGTTGTATTCGTCCAAGCCTGCAGCATGCCCTTTTTTTATAGATTTAATCAGCATAGATATTTCAGCAGTAGTGCACGGACGAAAGTAAAGCGAGTTCGGTTGATTAAAATAGTAGTTGACGAGCGAGGGAGAGCTTTATGTGAGAAGTATAGATTTTTTATGTCGAAATGCAGATTTTTTACGTTCATCTGCTTTAGGGTGAAATGCGTTATTTTAAACTGTGTTTTCCCGCTACTTCAATGTTATTTTAAACCGTGGACCAGCGAACCTGTTGGATTTCATTGCAACTATCATGGTTTTCATTGAAAAATAGAGCTTTACATTATTTTACTTTTTTTGAACATATTTTTTAGTTTGGAAATCTCTTAGTTTAAATTACGGTCAAGAAAGGGTGACCCTTTCGTCTTTCATTAGACGGAGTCTTCTCATTGAAGAGCCCTGAAAGCGTCTATACGGTTTACCCATTGGCCCATGCATTCGTCAATAAGAATTCCGTTTCTAAGAAGACTGAATTATTCTGATTTCTATTCAGAAATTTTTTTCTTTTTGTTAATCTAATTTATATCAGACTATTTTCATAGTGGTGGCTTAGAAGGATAAGCCCCTTAGAATGTTAAAGCTCCAGGATCAGGCGGAGCTTCTCTAACTAGACATTTTCTTAAGCGCTCTTTTGAACAATGATTTAGATTTTTTGGACGCCAAATTTTTTTGTCCCCAACTTCAGGCTCTGCCCTAGTTTTTAAAAGAAAATATGTTATTTTTAATAAAGAAATTAGCCGTTTTTCTATTTTTTACGCTTTTTCATGCGCTCTATATAGCTTATAATTTAAAAAAAAACCAAACAGAAGAAGCGTAAAAAAGTGAAAAACGGCTAAACTTCATTAGAGAGTTTCAGGAAAATTTACCCGAATCACCCAAGGTCATACGACTCGAGCCTACGATCCGACTCAGCTGAGTCGTAAACGTGAACGACTCACTTCCTGACTCCAAGTAAACGTAAGGTTATATTCTACGAAGGTTATTTTGCTATCTCGTTTAGTTTTGGGTTCGGAAACCAACTCGTTTCTTAACAGATTGGCTAAAATTAAAATAGGAAATTGATTCCGTAAGGATTTTGGAAGCTAAAATTAAAAAACTATCAAGGAAACTTTAAACCCACGTTGAGCAAATTGGCGGGAACGTTTAGGGGATAGGTATTTTCTATATGCTGTTATAGTTAATCAGAAAACCATGTTTCTATTCATGAATTTGCTCTAGTGAGAACTTTGCGAACTAACTGAGTCGAAACGACTCCCTGAAACTGGGTTATTTCGCCTCTACGAGAATACCTTTCCCGTTTTGTGAGTCGTGAGCTTGAAAGTAAGAAAAAAAAAGGACTTGAAAATTATTTTACCTTCCAATGGAAAGAAACATTTTTAAAAAGGTGGTAAATTGTGCATTTCATTTGAATATGTGACCACTTTTCCTCAATGATAAGTGTTAAAGAATTTTTTTTTCAAAAACAAACAGTGAGTTTAATTAAATAAAATGGGATGAAAAGGAAAAAAAACTAATTTGCGTAATCACTTGGGCCGTGGAGTTTTAAAAAGGAAAGAGATATGGGCTTTTCTACTTGATTTTCATTTCAGGATAGGAGATTTCCCGGCTAAGACCTAATGAAAACTACACTCCGATACGCCCTTTCCCTTTTTCAAGTTTCGGATAAAATTAAATTACATTTTAAATACCTAAAAAGCAAAGAAAAAAATTCTTTTATTTCATTGTAGAACGGGCGACTGAAATCTGAGAGGTTTTCCATTGAAATCTAGAAGGCAGAAGATTTTTCGGATATTATATTACATTTTGATTTTGCGGTTGACGTTATCCATTGTTGTTAATTATGATATTATGTGGATTATTCTAAAGCAGGAAGTGACAGGATTAAATGTTTACTTCCGGGAAGTGAGCCGTTCGCCATAAATCTCCAGCAAATGGTGTGGAAAAGAATGGAATATTTATTTAATTTACATAAAAATGATCGGAAATCGCTTTATGAGGGTTTTACCAGTGGATGTTAGACAAGAAAAATGGTCGATTTTCTACTTAAAAATTTTATTTTTTTTTTATCTGGAGGACTTTTATTGTGTATTTTTCTCGCTGGGGCCCTCTCGAGGCTTTCACGCGGTCAGTGATATATTTAATTTACGGTAGAAGGGGCTGCCAGAAACACGCGATGCAACTGTGATAAAAGAGAACAATGTTGACGAGTCACACCACGTTTCTGATAGCGGATCGAGGATTTGTTTTTATCCCTCAAAAACAGAAATAGTGAAACTAATTTTTTTTAAATTTTAGGGTGACAAGTCTGTCTGGCCCGAAGAGACGATTGTAAAATTGGTCGATTGGAATCGCGCTAAACTACCTAGGGAATTTTTTTTGTAATTGTAAGGTAACCAGTCTGTCTGGCCGGAAGGGACGATTGTGAAATTGGTCGATTGGAATCGCGCTGAAATGCCTAGGGAATTTTTTTTTTTTAATTTTTGGGTAACTAGTCTGTATAGCCCGAACAGACGATTGTAAAATTGGTCGATTAGAATCGCGCTAAAATACCTAGGGATTTTTTTCCCTAACTTTAGGGTAACTAGTCTGTCTAGCCGAAGGGACGATTGTAAAATTGGTCGATTAGAATCGCGCTGAAATACCTAGGGATTTTTTTTAAATTTTAGGTTAACTAGTCGGTCTGGCCCGAAGGGACGATTGTGAAATTGGTCAATTGGAATCGCGCTGAAATACATAGGGATTTTTTTTTTTTTTAATATTAGAGTAACCTGTCTGTCTGGCCCGAAGGGACGATTGTGAAATTGGTCGATTAGAATCGCGCTGAAATACCTAGGGATTTTTTTTTAAATTTTAGGTTAACTAGTCGGTCTGGCCCGAAGGGACGATTGTGAAATTGGTCGATTGGAATCGCGCTGAAATACCTAGGGATTTTTTTCCCTAACTTTACGGTAACTAGTCTGTCGAGCCCGAAGAGACGATTGTGAAATTGGTCGATTGGAATCGCGCTGAAATACCTAGGGATTTTTTCCCCCTACATAACTTTAGGGTAACTAGTCTGTCGAGCCCGAAGAGACGATTGTAATATTGGTCGATTGGAATCGCGCTGAAATACCTAGGGGAATTTTTTATTTTTTTTCGAATTTTTTTTCATTGACTTTTTTTTCAAAACAATTTTAAGTATCAAGGTAGAAATAATCTGCTTTTTTCCCAAAGGATAAAAAATCTGCTTTTCGACATAAAAAATCTATAGTTCACCATAGGTTTGGGCATAGGCACCGCGTTTGGGCATAATGCAATTGAACATGAAGCTCTCAATAGTTTAAAAATTTTAAGCATAATGCATTTCGACATAAGCATGACTTTTTCGATAAATGTAAGTCGACATAAAAAAAGTGCAAGTCACCATAACGCTTCTCACCATAAAAGCCTCTTTTCATACTTTTCAAACATGGAGGAAGCCCTACGAAGAGCCTGAAGACAAGCATCTTTTCTGAAATAAGGATATCAGAGTAATCGATAACATATTATCATCTAACTCATTAGTAATCGATAATATATAACCTGTAAACAAGAATTTTGCGACGCCGCCAAGGGGAGCTTGAAAACGGGAGCACGAGCGCTTCATATCTCAAATCTTTTGTCATACTAAACCCGCAAGACTTGGTCATGTTGGTTTAGTATCTCAATAAAAATTAAATTTAATAAAAAAGGACTCACGCCCCCAGCCACTTAGCCATTGCTCCCTTATCACCCAAATTTTTCTTAACGCCCCCAGGGGGCGGCACCGCCCTCGTTGAGAATCACTGGATTAGAGGAAATAAAAGTGCTAAAAAAGTCGTTTATAAAGTGTGTTCAATTATGGCCTGAGCTGAAGGAAAATTCGATTATTTACGTTGCTCTCTTTAGTAAACGACGGGAAAAAAAAAACTTTCTGTCTTTTTTCCCGAACCGATGAACCGACGAAAAACCCATACAGACTTTCACATTTCATTTAATCACGGTTTACTGTTAATAAATGCTTCGGGGTGGAATAAATACGTTAGAGAGCAACAAAATTCATAATTTCTCATTGACGAAGTTTTACTTTTTAGAAAATTAAAAGGTAAATCGGTTTAATTAAGCGAGTAAACGCAACGTGTCTCTTTATATTAAAAAACACCCGAAAGGAAAATTGGCAACGTTAACCCAGTTGTTAAATTGGCCCATTAAAGGAGGCTTACCTCATCAATTTTTTAAGCTTCCCTTTTTTCTTCGGGAAAGGGGCTTTTATTGAATTATTTCATAAAAATAGAAAATTCCAAGTACAACAGTTTTAATGCCATTAAACCGTAGAATGAGTAAAGTTCTCAGTTAAAAGGTCGCTTGGGAAATGAACTAAAACATGGAATGAGTGGAATGGGACAGGGGGGAGGGTTGGAACAGAGAAACAAGTGTTCACAGGAGTGATTCGGCAACACACTGTTTTCGAGGAAATTACGACAAAGCGCCCTTTTCGAGAAAGTTTATAATTTGTTTCGATAAATAAACCCACTTGTTTGCTTAGTCTCTTCGCGTTTCGAACGCCCCCGTCTCGGCGATCCATCCTCATTTTATTTAATTTTTTTCACCTCCCACATTCTATAGTTAATCCGGTTTTGTAAATTTAACGCTTGAATAACTTATTTCGTTGTTATTTGGTTATTCCGCTTCAAATATCGGTTATTCTACCTCTGATGTCGATTATCCCACTTCTGATGTCAAATATGTATCGGTTATTCTACCTCTGATGTCTTATCCCTCTTCCGATGTCTTATCCCACCTCTGATATCGGCTATCCCACTTCTAAAACTGATTTTTCCACTTCTGGTACAGGCTACCAAACTCCTGATATGCATTGGTTATCTTTCTTCTGATTTCGGTTATCCCTCTTCTGATGCCTATGTCGATTATCCCACTTCTGATGTCAATTATCCCAATTCTGATGGTAGATTATCCCACTTCTGATGTCGGATATACACTATATCACTTCTGGTATAGACTACCATACTTCTGATATGCATAGGTTATCTTACTTCTGATTTCGGTTATCCCTCTTCTGGCGCCTATGTCGATTATCCCACTTCTGATGTCGATCATCCCGCTTCTGATGGTCGATTATCCCACTTCTGATGTCGGTTATCCACTATATCACTTCTGGTATAGACTACGATACTCCTGATATGCATAGGTTATCTAACTTCTGATGTCGATTATCACACTTCCGATGGACGATTATCCCATTTCTGATGGCCGATTATCCCACTTCTGATGTCGGTTATCCCACCTCTGATATCGGCTATCCATGCACTTCTAAAACCGATTTTTCCACTTCTGGTACAGGCTACCAAACTCCTACTTCTGATTTCAGTTATCCCTTTTCTAATGTCGTTTATCCCTCATCTGATGTCGATGTCGACTATCCCACTTCTGATGTTGATTATCCCACTTCTGATGTCAATTATCCCACTTCTGATGTCGATTATCCCACTTCCGATGTCGATTATCCCACTTCTGATGGTCGATTATCCCACTTCTAAGTTCGGTTATCCCACTTCTGATATCGGCTACCCCATTTCTAAAACCGATTTTTCCACTTCTGGTATAGGCTACCAAACTCCTGACATGCATAGGTTATCAAACTTCTGATGTCGATTATCCTACTTCTAATGTCGTTTATCCCTCTTCTTATGTCGATGTCGATTATCCCACTTCTGATGGTCGGTTATCCCACTTCTGATGGTCGGTTATCCCACTTCTGATGTCGATTATCCCACTTCTGATGTCTATTATCCCACTTCTGATGGTCGATTATCCCACTTCTAAAACCGATTTTTCCACTTCTGGTATAGGCTACCAAACTCCTGATATGCATATTAGGTTATCTAACTTCTGATTTCAGTTATCCCTCTTCTAATGTCGATATCCCTCTTCCGATGTCGGTTATCCCTCTTCCGATTCGATTATCCCATTTCTGATATCGGTTATCCCACTTCTGATGTCATTCATCCCACTTCTGAGAAATTGAATTTGTGATAGTCAGAAACTCCGGACAAAAAGAAGTGGAATTTTAGAAAATGAGTCTCTTAGGTCGATTTTAAAGCAAATAGACATTTTTTAAGATTGTCAAAAATGGTCATATGACTAGTCAAATCAACTTGAAATTTTGCGTAGATTACGAATCTGAAATCAAAAATAGGCGTTCTCATTAGAAATAACGAAGTTAGTTTCTGTTGGGGGCACCCTGTATATCCAACAACATTTTAAAATACTCCATCAACATTTAACTTTTTCATAAAACCACTTTTAAACGCTCTCCATTTGTGCCATGTGTTTCCGGACACCCCGCATATTAAAATTTAACCAAAGAAATTTTATACCCTTGATTAAATTTGAATAGAGTAGAAAATATAAAAATAAAAAGTAAATCTAATTGAAGGGGGGAAAAAAGCATAGGCAGGTAGTTTCAAAGGGATTAATTAAAGCTGGAGAGGGTATTCATGGATGTAAAGGGCTTGACGTGCCTACTTAGTGTGAGATTACTGGGGTTTATTTTGTATGTTATGACGTATTTCACTATTTTTTCGAATGAAATGGTAAATGAGAAAGAAGGGAAAAAAATGGAGAAACTAATTAGGCGGGATATGAAGGTAGTTTTCAGGCGTGTTCATCAGGGACGGAATTGAAGGGGGCCCTCGGGGTCCCTGCGAAGGTAAAATGGGGGTGGATTGTCATCCAGTGGACGGTGGACACGAGGCCGCGCGGTGTAGGGAGGGAAAGCCAATAAACCGTGTTCTTGCGGCTCGGGAAAATCCGACGGTTTTCGCGCATCTTCGCCCGTCCCCGGGAACCAAGCATGCAACAGTTCTTCTCCGAACGCCCGACGTACACTCCCCCGTTCAGCATCCATTGTCCTTCTCTCTAAAATCTTCCGTAAGTCTTCCATAAAAAATTAATTTTTTTTTTCCTCTTCAAATAAATTTTATTGAAAAAAATATATTTCAACTTCAATTTTTTTTTTAATTTTTAAAAGCCCAATTAAATTTTTTTTTCTTTTTTAATTGAAAAAAAAAATTGATTAAATTCGTACATGTGCTCAGTAGCCATAAAATTTAAAATTTTGTTTTTTTAGTTTTAAAGTGAAATTAAAAAAAAATTTTATGAGAATCTCTTTAAAAACTTTTTAAATATCTTTTATTTATTATTAATTTAATGTATAAATTATTCATTTTAAGTTAATTTTTAGATTATTTTATTAGATTTTTTAAGGACATTGCGGGTGATACCATAAGCTCTCTTTGAGGAGTTTTAAATTAAAGGATTTTAAGGATTTATGAGATGAGGCTTTTAGAAGAAAAAAAAATATTGGGAACTTATATTTTTTAAACTTCCTTAAAGAAGTTATTGTGATACCCTCCACGTCGGGTTTTAGGGAAAGGGTCTTCCTGACCCTGTAGGATAAATTCGAATATTTTTTAAATATTTTTTTTAGTTTTTGGTGTTTATTTCCATAATTTTGTGATAAATTTTAGATTTGTTCAAGTGTAGGGGGGGTCGGAATCTTGTGAAAATGAAGCCGTCTTCGCCATATGTGCTTGGGACTGGAATAGAGGCCTTAACTTAGGGTCAACCGCATAAGGCCCCCCTCGTGGGAGGGGGGGGGGGGGGCGCTAAAACATTCATGCAACTTGAACTCAAGAAGAGAGGACCTGACCGACATTTTGACCCACTCGCCGGTCCCGCCTCTTCTTCAATATTTTCCCAACCTTTTTCCCCAGGACGGAGCTCTTTTTATTTACCCTCCGTGTTTTATTTTAAATCAAACCCGTCAATTTTATCTAAAAAATTTATATTATTATTTCGGGCGATATTAAATTGAGCCAGTTTTTTATTTTAATCCGGGGATTTTCTCACATTTGGAATTTAATCTGAAAAGTATTGAACTGATACCTATTTTTAGCGACATCATTGTTTTTTCAAAATATCGAATGGGGTCAATGTGTACCTACAATTTTTAGTGGATGAGAGGGAAGTATTAAAGATGGGAAGTATAATGGAGGGGAAGTTCAACGGAGGGGGAAGTATAAGGGAGGGAAAGTATAACGGAGGGGAAAGATTTTTTTTTTCGAAAAATTTTTAACTTTTTTTTGAAAATTTTCCGAGTTTTTTTTTTTTTAATTTCCCGGGGCTTTTTTCGAAATTTTTTGAATTTTCTAAGTTCTTTTTTTCGAAAATTTTTTAAAGTGTCAAGGTAAAAATAATGGGTTCTTTGGCCTAGGGAAGTGCCTCTCGTAACGGGTGGATGTATGAAATTTCTCCCTAATAAAAAGTACTGGTTTGAAGAGCTTCCAACGAAAACTTCCTTAAAGAGAAGTATCTATATAGGAGGGGAAGTATAACGGAGGGGACGTAAATCGTAGGGGGAAGTATATGGGAGGGGAAGTATAACGGAGTGGGAACTATATGGGAGGGGAAGTATAACGGAGGGGGAAGTATAAGGGAACGAAAGTATAGCGGAAGGGGATGTATAAGGGAGGGAAAGTATGAAGGAGAATTTTGCAAGTTTGTTTTTTCGAAAAATTTTTAAAGTTTTTTTTTTTCGAAAAATTTTCCGGGTTTTCCTTTTTTTTCGAATTTTTTCGAAAAATTTTTAAGTTCTATTTTCTGAAAATTTTTTAAGTGTCGAGGTAGAAATAATGGGCTCTTTGGCCCAGGGATGTGCCTCTCGTAATGGGTGGAAGTACGAAATTTCTCCCTAGTAAAAAAAAATTAATAATTAAAAAGTGGCAATTTTTTTAAAGAAAAAATTCTTAAAAAATATAAGGAGTAATTGGTGAAAATTTGGTGAAAAAAATTGACTCAGTAAGTTCACAATGTTCTCACTAGAGCAAATTCATGAATCGAAACATGGTTTTCTGATTAACTATAACAGCACATAGAAATTACCTATCCCCAAAACGTTCCCGCCAATTTTCACAGAGTGTGTATATATAGTTTAGTTGATAGTTTTTTTAATTTTGGCTTCCAAAATCCTTCCAAAAAGTAAGGGATCAATTTCCTTCTTCGTTTTTGCCAATGTGTTGAGAAACTAGTTGATTTCCGAACCCGAAACTAAACGAGATAACAAAATAACCTTCGTAAAATATAACCTTACGTTTACTCAGAGTCGGGAAGTGAGTCGTTCACGTATACGACTCCTGAAACTCTTTTATAATTAATTTATAACCAATTTAGTTTAGTTCTAAATAATTTTCCTGATCTTTTTCGAAAGTAGGGATGAAAATGAACAAATCGCACTACGTTAAGGAGGTTACCGCCTCGTCTGATTTTTTTTCTCTCTCTGTAAATAGTCATGAAAAAACATTGCGGTTGGATGCAGGCACGCACCCTAATCCGCCATTGTTTAGTCTAACCTCAACTCCTGTTATAATTAACGCGATTCTCCTATTTTGTTTTAAAGTGCTTTCTATTGTTTTTAAACTTTTAGTTTCCGAACTCTAGGGAAACGTTCCGTGTAAAGGCAATAAACCTGCCTTTTAGAGTTGGTGTTTCGACCTATTTACGCCGAGCCATTAATACCACACGCTGATAAAACGGACATTTTCCTAATGTAACGACCCCGGCTATCGTACGACTCGAAAGACCGAAATATTTTTTACAAAATGAGGGAATAATGGCGATTTAAAATTCCTTTGAATCGAAATTCTGGTAAGTACATGAAATTAGGGAGCACTTTAGCCTCCTTTTGATGTCTATAATGACATATTTTGGGATCCTTTTAAAATTAATGACTTATTAGAGTTTCAACGACACTCTTTTATACTTACTAAACCAAAAAAAAATTTTGTTTTCTTTCTTTTAAAAGTTTTTATCTTTTTTTTCTATGTAAAAAAACTTCATGTATCGTCAATTTTTTTGGATAAAAAAAATACAATTTTGTTATTGTAATACCTACCATACTCAGTTTGTGGAAGTGTGTAAAAAATTTTTTTAAGGAGGTATGATGGTTTTTAAGTGAGTTGCTTTGCAAATTTTTCGTTGTTAACAACGGTTTTCGGTTTTTCCCTTCTATCTCGGAAACCGTCGCTCAAAACGAAAAAACGTCCTAAGTAAAAGTCGTAGCTACGGAAATTTCCTACAAAAAGACTTCATTGGTTTTTTTGTCAGAGCAATACTTAAGGAGATATGAGGGTTCTTAAGTGAGTTGCTTTGCAAATTTTTCGTTGTGAGCAACGGTTTTCGGTTTTTCCCTTCTATCTCGGAAAACGTCGCTCAAAACGAAAAAATGTCTAAAGTAAAAGTTGTAGGTACAAGATTTCCTACAAAAATTTTCTTTTTTATTATTTGCGTAAGAGCAATATTTAAGGAGTTATGAGGTTAAAACTAATAATCCTACAGAGCCTGTCTGAAAACTTAAAACCTTTATATCTCCTAAAATATTGCTCTGACGGAAAAAGCCAATAAAATATGTTATGTAGTAAATTTTTGTAGCTACAACTTTTACTTAGGACATTTTTCGTTTTGAGCGACGGTTTCCAAGATAGAAGGGAAAAACCGAAAACCGTTGCTCACAACGAAAAATGTACGAAGCAGCCAACTTAAAACCCTCATATCCCCTTAAATAAAAAAAATCCTTTGTTTATTCAAACTTTTGGCTCTTAGTCTTCTTAGAGTTGTTATCGAAATACCCACCATATTTGGTGTCTACAGTTTTTCTTTGCAAAGAAAAAAATCCTTTGTTTACCTGAACTATCGGCTATTAACTTTCTCAAATAGTTGTTATCGTAATACCCTCCACATTCAGTTTTTTGAAGAGTCTTTTTATATATATAAAAAATCCTCTGATTACTCAAACTTTTGACTTTTATCTATTTCATACAGTTGCTATCGGTTTTTGGAAGCGTCGAAAATTTTAGTTACTCAAATTTTTAACTTCCTCAAATACTTGTTATTTTAATACCCTCCATATTCTGTTTTCGGCGGAGCACCTTCAATTTTTTTCCTTGACTTTCGGCTTGATTATTGTTTTTAACTTCCTCTAAAAGTTTTTATTGTAATACCCTCCATAGTTGGTTTTTGAAAGTATAAATGAGGCGCTCCGGGTACGAAGGGCGAACTCAACAAAACGTAGTTTCGAGATATTCGCATTTTAAAGTTTTATGTTACGGGCGAACTCAACAGAAAAGTCATGCCCTGGAATGGGAAAAGGAGTGGGGGTTGTGGACTAGGATGTGGAGTTCGCCCTTCGTACCCGCTCGGATATCGCAGTTAGAGCTTTGCTGCATATCGGTTTTTACGTATTTGAAGGGGAAAAAAGGGCGAACTCAACATAAAAATTATATGGGTGTATTCACCAAGAGGTCTAGAATCTGAAAATGAAAAAAAAAATTTGTCCGATGTTGAGTTCGCCCTTCGTACCCGGAGCGCCTCAAATTTTTGGCTCTGTGGAATTCATTCAATACATTTTCAAATTAAAATTTTAAAAATTTTATTACCACAAATTAACCAAAAGTTAAGTCAAGCAAAATTTTTATAATAAATTTTTAAAAAATCAAAATATAGTTAGGTTATTTAACTTCCATTATGTCATCAAAGAGAATGAGTGCTAATAAATAAATATTTAAAAAGAATAAATTATTCAAAAATTTCGTCAAAAATCAATTTATTGAGTCTAATTAAATGGAACAGAAAAAAAACATCAAAGCAAAAGATTTGTCCAAAAATACTGGCATATTTAGTTAAATAAAATTATTTAACTTCTCAATAAAGGATTTTTTTTTATTCATTATATCCTGATTTTATATTGTTCCATTTTATTTTAATTGTATTAGTTGGAGGACTTCAATTGACGTTTTTAATTTAAACTTTTCATTCTTGAATAACAGGTAACGTCGAGTTATAACAAAAATAAATTATTCTCCCCCGAGCCACAATTATTCATTTTAAGGACGGAAAAAAATTTTTTTTTTCTCTTCTTTATATTAATTACCGAAGATTTTCCCCATTAAGTGCCTAATTAATTCTCCCTCAAGATGTTTGGTTGAATTTCACGTAAAGTAAAAAAAAAAGGCCTTTAAAAAAATATACAAGACTTCTTGTTTAATTTAAAGAAATTGTTGATAAAAAAAGGTTTTTATAATATTGGGAAAAATTAGGTAGACAGATGGGAACTCCTTAATGGAAGGAAGTGACAGGCCCTTTTTTTGAGATGTCATACATTTTGTATTCCTTACTCCGAAGACAACTCTAAAGAATTATTTATTGTTCCTAAATAACATAAAAAGACACACAAAAACTTCTTCTTCATTTTGGATGAAGGAACTTATTTATTCTCTGGTCCAAGTATAAAAGAAGGGTAATTTTCGGACTCGTATATTTTAAAGACTCACATTTATATGCTAATCAAGGGGGTGGATTACTGTCTGAAATTATATATTCAAGACATTCAAATTGAACCAATTTCTGAATACTTGGAACAATGTTTTAATTTTATTTTTACTTTATTCTTTAAATCCGAAGTTAAAATGTATAATAAGAAAAAATCAAAGGGCATTTTTATAACATCGGCTTTCATAGCTCAGTTGGTAGAGTGTTGAGTAGAGACTCATAAGTCGTAGGTTCGAATCCGGGCATAACTGTTTTCTAATCTTTTTCTCTTCCTTGTTTTCTGGTGGGTTCCGTCAATTTTTTGCCCGCTAAACACCATTTTAGGCGGATTTTATTGCGTATTCCTCAGTTTTTTATTGCAATGAACACCCTTTTACGGGGATTCATGAATTTTTTCTTTTTTTTTTGTCGATTTGTTCAATAAACACCCTTTTCACAGCTTTTAAGGCGTTTTTTTTTTCAGATTTTTTCAACCCGAAAAAGTATTTGCTAAATTTTTGGGCCCGTTCTTCCACTTTTTGTCCTTTAAACACCCTTTTTACCGAGTTTAGGGATTTTGGTCGGTTTTTTTTCGGATAGACACCCTTTTAACCGGATTTTTATGTGTAATCCTCAGTTAAACACCCTTATAATCGGATTTTTTGCGAGTATTCCTCGAATTTTCGTCCATTAAACACCCTTTTAACCGAATTTATGGGATTGTTTGTCGGTTTTTGTCCGATGAACACCCTTTCAACCCGATGTTTGGGTGTTTAGCTCAGTTTTTTCCGCAGTAAACACCCTTTTTAACGGATTTTTGGGTGTATTCCTCAGTTTTTCTCCTAGTAAACGCCCTTTTAACCGTGTTTACTTCACTTTCTGCCCGATAAACACCCTTTTTAACGGATTTTGGGTGTATTCCTCAGTTTTTTCCCAGTTAACACCCTTTTAACCGAGTTTACTTCACTTTCTGCCCGATAAACACCCTTTTTAACGGATTTTTGGGTGTATTCCTCAGTTTTTTCCCCAGTTAACACCCTTTTAACCGTGTTTACTCCACTTTCTGTCCGATAAACACCCTTTTTAACGGATTTTTGGGTGTATTCCTCAGTTTTTTCCCCAGTTAACACCCTTTTAACCGAGTTTACTTCACTTTCTGCCCGATAAACACCCTTTTTAACGGATTTTTGGGTGTATTCCTCAGTTTTTTCCCCAGTTAACACCCTTTTAACCGTGTTTACTTCACTTTCTGCCCGATAAACACCCTTTTTAACGGATTTTTGGGTGTATTCCTCAGTTTTTTCCCCAGTTAACACCCTTTTAACCGTGTTTACTTCACTTTCAGCCCGATAAACACCCTTTTTAACATTAAAATGTGATTGCTGCCCAAAGAAATTTAATATTTAAGGAGGTATGATGGTTTTTCAGTGAGTTGCTTTGCAAATTTTTCGTTGTTAACGACGGTTTTCGGTTTTTCCCTTCTATCTCGGAAACCGTCGCTTAAAACGAAAAAATGTCTTAAGTAAAAGTTGTAGGTACTAAAATTTACTACATAAAATAACTTATTTCTTTTTTCCGTCAGAGCAATACTTTAGGAGATATGGAAGTATTTAAGTTGGTTGCTTTGCAAATTTTTCGTTGTTAACAACGGTTTTCGGTTTTTCCCTTCTATCTCGGAAAACGTCGCTCAAAACGAAAAAACGTCATAAGTAAAAGTCGTAGCTACGGATATTTCCTACAAAAAAGACCTCATTGGTTTTTTTTTCAGAGCAATACTTAAGGAGATATGAGGGTTCTTAAGTGAGTTGCTTTGCAAATTTTTCGTTGTGAGCAACGGTTTTCGGTTTTTCCCTTCTATCTCGGAAACCGTCGCTTAAAACGAAAAAATATCCTAAGTAAAAGTTGTAGGTACAAAGATTTCCTACAAAAATGTGTCTATTCATTATTTGCGTAAGAGCAATATTTAAGGAGTTATGAGGTTAAAACTAATAATCCTACAGAGCCTGTCTGAAAACTTAAAACCTTCATATCTCCTAAAATCTTGCTCTGACGGATAAAACCAATATGATATGTTATGTAGTAAATGTATGTAGCTACAACTTTTACTTACGACATTTTTTCGTTTTGAGCGACGGTTTCCAAGATAGAAGGGAAAAACCGAAAACCGTTGCTCACAACGAAATATGTACAAAGCAACCAACTTAAAACCCTCATATCCCCTTAAATTACTACCTCTTTTTATGGCACGCCATGTAAAATTTAATGTTAGCTAATTTGAGAGGAAAATAAAAGATTATAGTTCACCTGATGATAGCCGGTCAAAACCGGTCGTGAAGTGATAAAAAAGGTTTTTTCTTTATTATTTTCTTTCATTTCGTCGTTTCGGAAGTAATGAAAAGATCGTTTTTTCAAGAGTTTAAGATGATATTTCAGTGAATTTGTAGGCCCTTTTTATTTATCTGAATCAAGATAAAATACGACTCTAAATCGGGGCAATTAGATCCCCTTTTGTGCGGTTTCAAGGGATCTACCTCATTTCCTGTCAAGTTTCAAAGTTCTGTCTTTCCGAAGTAATCCGAGTTTTTCTCCAGTTTTTGTTAAAAACGGAGAGAGGAAAAAAAAAAGGTTTTTTTGTTTAGCGTTACCGCTTTTAAGGATTCAATTACTTGGCTGGGCTGTCACCATTTATTTTACTCAGCCTGTATAGGACAAGTCTAACACTTCTGTACACAAACCTAAGTAATTTGTACCTCCCGGTGACAAGTTAATACCTAGACTCCTGTTATTTGAAATCTATTTTTTTAAAGAGAATTTTAAAAAAAGATGCTTGTTTTATTGGTCAACCTGTCAAGCTGTGCTTTAATTTTTTAAAAAGCCAAGTAACTTCGGAAGAAAAAACTAGGAGAAAAAAAAGTACTAGTTTGAAGAGCTTCCAACAAAAACTTCCTTAAAGAGAAGTAAAAATAGAGGAGGGGAACTATAAGGGAGGGGGAAGTATAAAGGGGGGGAAGTATGTCGGAGGGGAAAATATAACGGTGGGGAAGTATGACGGAGGGAAAAATATGGGTGGGGAAGTATGACGGAAGGGAAAGTTTTTTCCAAAATTTTCCGAGTTTTTTTTTTTTTTTTAATTTTCCAAATTTTTAAAACAGTTGTCTGAGTTTTTGTTTCTTTTTTTTTCGAAAAATTTTTTCGAAAAAAAAAGTACTACATACGTAGTTTGAATAGCTTCCAACGAAAACTTCCTTAGAGAGAAGAAAAATATAGGAGGGGAACTATAAGGGAGGGGGAAGTATAAAGGAGGGGGAAGTATGCCGGGGGGGGGGATATAACGGTGGGGAAGTATGACGGAGGGAAAAATATATGGGTGGGGAAGAATGACGGATGGGAAAGTTTTTTTTCCAAAATTTCCCGAGTTTTTTTTTTCAAAAAGTTTTCCAAGTTTTTTTTAATGGTTTTCCGAGATTTTTTGTTTCTTTTTTTTTTTTTTGAAAAATTTTCCAACTTTTTTCGAAAAAAAGTACTACATAGTTTGAATAGCTTTCAACGAAAACTTCCTTAAAGAGAAGAAAAAATATAGGAGAGGGAAGTATAAAGTAGGAAGTATAACGGAGGGGGAAGTATGACGGAGGGGAAAATGTAGCGGTGGGGAAGTAAGACGGAAGGGGAAGTTTTTTTTTTTCAAAATTTTCCGAGTTTTTTTTCCAAAAATTTGCCAACTTTTTTTCGAAAAATTTTCCTATTTTTTTTAATCTTCCCCCTCCGTTATACTCCCCCTTATATTTCCTCCTCCGTTATACTCCCCCTTATATTTCCCCCTCCGTTATACTTCCCTCCTTTTTACTTCCCCCTCCGTTATACTTCCCCTCCTTTGTACATCCCCCTCAGTTATACTTCCCTTCCTATATTTTTACTTCTCTTTATGGATGTTTTCGTTGGAAGCTCTTCAAACTAGTACTTAAGACGGTTACTATAGGATCCTTGGAAGACAGGTTGACATTGAGGTAGCCTGAATAATAGGTACAAATCGGCCCCAACTTTTTCCCTTTTCTTTTTTTTTTCTCTTCTCCATTTACTCGGTTTAATATAGAAAATCGAAAAATTGAATTTTGAATTAGAGATAATTAATCATTTTCTAGTTTATAGGGTAATCTCAAATAACTAATATCTCTTATCAGTAAACTAATAGCCTACCGTGATTCATCCCTTTGTTTAACTCAAATGTTTGCTTCACCTAACCTGTTTACTTTTATCGCTGTTTAACTTTTTTTTACCCCGGGCAATTATGCTTGCTCATAACTTGAGATTTAAGGGAGAATTTAGTCCTGAAAGGTTTTCAGCCAAAAAAAAAAAGTGAGAGAAACAGTCGCTTTTTCAATGTAAATCGAGAACGAATAATCTGATCGGGTCCGTTTTGTGCTAATAAAGAGTTTCATGGAATCGTAATTTGCCATATACGACTTACAAAACGGGAAAGGTCTTCTCGTAGAGGCTTTATAACCCAGTTTCAGGGAGTCGTTCCGACTCAGTTAGTTCACAATGTTCTCACTAGAGCAAATTCATAAATCGAAACATGGTTTTCCTGACTAACTATAACAGCACATAGAAATTACCAAT
The DNA here is from genome assembly GCA_014119065.1 of Orius insidiosus. NCBI lineage: Eukaryota > Metazoa > Arthropoda > Insecta > Hemiptera > Anthocoridae > Orius > Orius insidiosus. The sequence goes on from JACGAQ010000758.1 coordinate 69,800, forward strand.
AAATCAATAGCAATAAAAGTCAAGTCCCTTCCAAAGACCGTGATTGCGCATGGTTATAAAAGTTCAGACACCGTGATTGCGCATGGGAAAAAAATTCAAACACCGTAATTGCGCACGGAAGAAAAACTATGGGAATAAACACTTTAACTAAGGCCCAACGGTAAATATTTATGCATAACCTATGTTTTGAACGTCTAATAGAGGCCATTAGACCACTCCTCCTGCTCAATCAAAAGCCTCAAAAGCCATCAGACCACCTCCTACTGGCCAATCCGAAGCAATAGAGGCCACCAGACCACTCCTCCTGCTCAATCAAAAGCCTCAAAAGCCATCAGACCACCTCCTCCTGGCCAATCCGAAGCAATAGAGGCCATCAGACCACTCCCCCTGCTCAATCAAAAGCCTCAAAAGCCATCAGACCACCTCCTCCTGGCCAATCAGAATCCATAAAGGCCATTAGACCAATCCTCCTGCTCAATCAAATGCGCAATCACGGTGTCAAATAATTTTTGGTTATGCGCAATCACGGTGTCTAAATTTGTATGTCCATGCGCAATCACGGTGTCCAATAGTTTTTACCTGTGCGCAATCACGGTGCCTGAAATGTTGGAGCAGGTAAAAAAAATGCGCAATCACGGTACGCCCGAAATTACCTATCCCCTAAAAAGTTCCCGCCAATTTTCACTGCGTGTGTATACGTAAAGTTTCCTCGTTAGTTATTTTTTAACTTTTACTTCCAAAATCCTTCAAAAAAGTGCGTAATCAATTTCCTTCTTCGATTATAACCTATCTGTTGAGAAACTAGTTCATTTCCGAACCCAAACTAAACGAGATAACAATATAACCTTCGTAAAATATAACCTTACGTTTACTGGGAGTTGGGAAGTGAGTCGTTTACGTATACAACTCAGCTGAGTCCGATCATGTAATTTTTCCGACTCGAGGCTCGAACCAACAATCTTAAGGTTTCTCAAAGCTCTACCAATTGAGCTATGGAAGACAGGTTTACATTGAGGTAGCCTGTATAAAAGGTTCGAATTCTAGAGGTCAAAAAATGACAACTCAACTTGCGCAAGCGCCTTTTAACGATCTATTGCTGTTTTGGGCAACAAAAAAAAAATTTTCTTTTTGCTTTATTTCATTCGCATGAGGGAAAATCCTTTGCTTATTGTACTAGAAGTCCATTGTAGCCTATTTTTATTTTTATCTCGCCCAGCAGTTATTTATAAAGCAAACAAGGTATGGTCAAACGTTTTGAATTGACGTTGAAAACTGAGGGTGAACTTCATGTATGTCTAAACAGCGTAAATAGAATATCTATAAACTCAAAATGTGGGGGTTCCATTTTGCCAGAATAATTAACGAATGCCCTAAATATAGATCAGAGTCTGCGACCTCATTTGAACATTTTAAAACACTGGTCAATGTCGGTCTTCATTAGGTGCAGCTCCTGGGATCTACAAGGAGAGTTTTACACGAGGAAAAATCGAGGGTAGTAGCACTATTATATTTGAGTTATGCCCTGGTTTATGATAATGGGAGTCGTGGGATCTCCATAAAAGCCACCCCGCCCGGCCATCCTATGAGACCCGGCCTACGCTATGAAATTACCCACGCCCTCTACCCACTAAGATTTGCCTCGTGTGAAAAGTCAAGTAGGTTTTAGCATAAAAAAAAATTTTACACTTTTCATATCCCATTGCTAAAAACCGCGTTATTACAAGTTCTGTTGTTAGGGTGTTCTTTTTCAAGTTTGAGACGATTCGCTTTTTATTGTTTGCCGTAATGAGCCTCTCGGAACTTTATTAGGCTCCTCGTGTTCTTAACGAGCGAAGAATTTCTTTGATGTGTAAATTTCCTGAACTCATGACCTAACAGTAACAGCCAGGTATGTTAATAATGAAGTCCCCGCCAAAAAACGATGATAAAACATGTTTACCAACCGTAAACTTATCTCTTGAGCTGAAAAGTTTTTGAATAAAAGAAACCAGGTTAAAAATAAGGACACCTTTCGATTCGATTTACTAAAGGCGAGATTGAGGCAATAAAGGAGACGTTTCAAAGTGCCATCAAATATTTCCTGTTTTATTATTAAAATATTCTTCTTTCGTTCTAAACGTGAAGAAAACAGGGAGATGAGAGGTGTTGTGAAGAAGGAACGTTCTTCTTTATCTTCCCGCATGCTAGAATGCTAAAAGGGATGCAATGACGCAATACTGAGTCCATTTTCCGGAAGAACACCGTTCAACGCATTTCATCCTAAAGCAGTTGAACATAAAAAATCTGTATTTCGTCATAAAAAAAGTGCAAGTCGGCAAAACGCTTCTAACCTTAAAAGCCTCTCTTTAAACTTGTCGTTTCGCCATAAAACTGTTTCTGTCGTTTGGGCATATAAAATCTCACCATAAACTAGGGACAGAAAGAGCTAGCCTATCGTTTAAAACGCGAAATTATGGCGAAACGACAAAAAAGCTTAAAACTTGAAAGTTCACCATAATGCAGTTAAAAACCACAAAAAAATATGCAACTCATCATAAAGAAAATAGCTGAAAACGTTCACCTTAATGCATTTGAACATAATATGTCTCACCATAAAGATGAGATTACGCAGCAATGAAAAGGTTTTTTGTGCGTTAGTTTTAGGACGAGATGACGAGATGTAGGCACTCGAAACTTTCATTTTAAAGAACTTGTAGTTTCGCCATAAAACTGTCTCACCATAAAAGCCTCTCTTTAAGCTTGTTGTTACGCCATAAAACTGTTTCTGTCGTTTGGGCATAATACATCTCACCTTAAACTAGGGACAGAAAGAGCAAGCTTAAAAAATCTGGATTTCGACATAAAAAATCTGTAGTTCACCATAATGCGTTTCGGCATAATGCAATTGAACATAAAGGTTTCAAATTTTCAAAAATTTTAAGTATAATGCATTTCAACATTAAGAGTTTCGCCATAAACGACTTTTTCAATTAATGCAAGTCGGCATAAAAAAAAATGCTAGTCACCATAACGCTTCTCACCATAAAAGCCTCTCTTTAAACTTGCTGTTTCGCCATAAAACTGTTACTGTCGTTGGGGCATAATACATCTCACCATAAACTAGGGACAGCGAAATAGCAAGCCTACTTTCGCCGTTTAAAACGCGATTATGGCGAAACGACAAAAACCTTAAAACTTGGCAGTTCACCATAATGCAATTCAACATAAAGCATCTCACTATAAGCAAGGAAAAGCTAGCAGGGGAGCCAATGGGATCAGCTCGTTTTATGGCAAATCCTCGTGAGATGAAAAAAATTAGCCCCCTGGTGCCATAACGACAGAAACAGTTTTTTGGCGAACCGGCAATTTCTTTAAAATGAAAGTTTCCTTTATGTTCAACTGTGTTATGTTCAAAGACAAATTTTATTTCGAAATGACAAGCGTCAAATCTCTTCATTATGGTGAGATACATTATGGTGAACGTTTTCGACTATTTACTTTATGTCGAGTTGCATATTTTTTTATAGTGAGCAACTCGCGATTTCTGCTATATTATGGTCAAATGCATTATGGCGAACCGCATTATGTCGAGAAATTTACACTCCTTTCTCCCACAACCTAAAAATTATTCCATATTTACTAAAAGCGGAGTGTTTTAAGCGCATTTTTAAAATCTTCTTTTAGTTCTTTTCTTGACTTCTAGTTTGTGAAAAACTAAAGATTTCAAAACTTTAAGGAAACTTTTACAGATGAAAAATCATTTAATAAACTTTTTATATTTTCACTAAACGATTTAGAACTTGAAAAAACCTCACAACGAGCGTAGATTAAGAAAATAACTTTTTTTCTCCCCCTTCGGCTTGACATGGAAAAACTTCTTTTGGCCTCCTTCAGCGAGTATTAAAAACGAACACTTACACCCTCTTCACCAGTACGAACACTTACAGCCCCTTTCCTTCCCGCTATAACTTCCCCGATATCGCCTCTTTTTCCACCGTAATATCCAAAGGGAGAAAACGTTTTTTTTTTTGTTTTAAAAGCGATAGTTTAATAGTTTTAGTATAATTTAGGGTGTTTCCTGTGCATGAATCAGGTGCATTTGGGTAAGCTAGAGATTATCGTTCCCCGGGAAATTCACTACTATCATTCATTCAGACGTCAACGGCTTCCTGAATAAATTAGTAGACATTATATCGCCCCTTTCGTCTCAATTTCGACATAAAAATTTAAAATCTTTTGTTTTGACCGACATATTCACGTCAATAAGAATGAAGGATCCCTTCAAAAATTGGAAAAATTTTGGTTTATACAGAGAAGAGGGGTTTAAATAAATTTTCTTTTCTGTTGAAAGCTAAAATCCTGAGGATGCTTTTTATATATAAATCGTATACTCAACTATGGTAGAGAAGTCCCTTTGTAATTTTTTAAAAGACTTTTACCGCGGGAAAACACTATTTAATTAAGCCTGTACTCTAGAAGGGGCGTGAGGAAGACATTAAAAAGAGGCTTCCTCCTCTCACTCTCTCTTTTGAGAGGAAAAGTACGAGGGTTTCGTCCAAATGAATTTTACTTTGTTACTTTTAAATTAAAGTTTGAACTCCATTAGGCGCTGAGGGAGGTTTGAGGGGAGGAAACATGTTAGGGAGAAATAGCATTACACGTTTATGGTCGAGGCGTTACCAAGCCGAGGCCACTAATTGACAACTAAATTGCCTGATATTCGACCTTTTTAGAAAAGAATAATTAACTCCTTTTTTTTCCAGGTGTGTTGATTGGTGATAGTGTCATTGATACGATTTCTCATCAAGTGAGTACCCTTTTTTTTTAAACAACCTCTGGGAAACCTGCGCAATCCTTTGTTCCCCTTTTAGATATGTTGAAAAAGAAACGGAAATCATAGCATTTTTTTTAAATGAAAAACCTCACTCACACTGTCGTATCTTTCTGATGACCCCTTAGAATAAAGGAACCTTTGAAAATCGGCCCTCTACTATATGCAACTGAAACAAACCACAGTTTTGAATGGAAACCATATTTTGAATAAGCCAAGTGCCCTATTGATACATAGCGCGTTTTTCAGGAGTTTTTCCGGCTCCCCTAATGAGATATGATCCTGCAACTTGAAATTTAGAGTCTTAGTGTCATGATTTTAAGAGTTCTGTACGTTTTTTCTCGGTTTCTTTGGCTACTAGATCCTATTTGTACCGTTTTTTTTAGATTGTTTTTTTTTTTTTTTTTTTTTTTTTTTTTTTTTTTTTTTTTTTTTTTTTTTGCGTTAATGATATGAAAAACCCTATTTTTACAGGATTTGAGGAGTTTATAAACTTTTCCTCGCTTTTTTGACAAAAAAAAACTCATTCTGCGGGGTTTTTAAAGGGTTTCCTTGTTTTTCTGAGAAAAAAGAGAGAGAGAATAAAAATATTTTTATACTTTTTTTTACAAAATTTATTGGTAGATTTTTCCTTTATTTTATTTTATTTTTTTACACAGAAAAATTTTTTTAATTTAATTTAGATTTTTTTTAACCTGTTAATATTTTGATCAATCTTTCCTTGAATTTGTGACTAAAAAACCAAATTTTTACTGGATTTTTTTTTTTTTTTTTTTTTTTTGACAACCAAAACTTTGCGTTTTTACCCAAATCTTACAAAATTTTGGTTTGCGTTTTACAGATATTTTTCGGACGAGTTGACAGTCGGAAGAGAATACTTTCGGATGAGTTGTAGGCACTCGCGATAATGATATACGTGTATATAAGAGTCGTAGTATGGTTTTCTGGGAGAACATCGTTCAACATAACGCATTTCACCCTAAAGCAGATAAAAAATCTGCATTTCGACATAAAAAATCTATACTTCACACATAATGCTTTTCGGCATAATGCAATTGAACATAAAGCTCTCAAAAGTTCAAAAAATTTTGAGCATAATGCATTTCAACATAATTTCGCCATAAAGGACTTTTTCAATGAATGTAAGTCGACATAAAAAAAAAGTGCACCATAAAAGCCTCTCTTTAAACTTGTTTTTTGGCCACAAAAGTGTTTCTGTCGTTTGGGCATAATACATCTCTCCATAATCTATGGACAGCGAAAGAGCAAGCCGTTTAAAACGCGATTATGGCGAAACGACAAAAACCTTAAAACTTGACAGTTCACCATAATGCAATTCAACATAAAGCATCTCACCGTAAACTAGAAAAAGCATGCAGGCAGCCAATGGGCTCGTTTTATGACATAAGGGTGTTAATTTTTTTCCCTATAGCGAGGATGTACGAATTTCATTATGCTGAACTGTCATGTTTTAAGGCTTTTTGTCGTTTCGCCATAATCGCGTATTAAACGGTGAAAATTTACTCTTTCGTTGTCCATAGTTTATGGTGAGAAGTATCATGCCCAAACGACAGAAACAGTTTTATGGCGAAACAACTTCTTTAAAATGAAGATTTCCTTTACGTTCAACTGCGTTATGTTGAAACGACAAATTTAATGTCGAAACGACAATCTCTTTATAGTGAACGTTTTCGACTATTTTCTTTATGTTGAATTACAGATTTTTTATGATGAACGGTAACTCGCGATTTCTGCTATTTTATGCTCAAATGCATTATGGCGAACCGCATTATGTCGACACGTATACACTCTTGTTTTTTACCCAAAATTTTGGTTTAAAGAACTTCTGCCCAAAATTCTGCATGTCACTTACTGTCGATCTAGCTGATAAGCTTGTGATAAAAACAGTTAAGGAAATTAATAGAAAGCCAGAAAACTTCAATTCTACAGGTTTAACCATGATATATTACTTTGAAAACCGATCTTATAAGCCCTACAATTGATGAGTCTTATTGATTCTGCAAAGTCTTCTTAAATTAGTCGTTTGTACGAAAGTCTTTTTATGAGGGGGGAAAAAGGCAGGTTTAACTGGTACGAATTAAGGAGCTCGGGTGCTTAGAAGGACTTTGCACTTAGTTTAGATTTTGAACAGAATAGAATCGAACCCATTGTATTCAGGACAAAAGATCTTTTGGATAAAAAAAGAAGAAAAGACATTTTAAGTTTTTATTAAATTAAAAGTTTTTCTTTAAAAAAAAAAAAAAAAACGGTTTTTTCGTTGATTTTTCAAGTTGTCGCCATTGATTGCAAATTGACCCTTGAAGACCGTTTCGTTAAAACTTCGCAAGGAGGTAAAAAAAGAAGGCCCTTTTCTGCTTACTTTATAGAAAAAAAAATCAGTGATTCTAGTCAGAAGCTAAACAATTACATGGGTCACAGAATTCAGGACTCCTAATTACCATTGTAAATTTTACTTTATCCGTGTTTAAGCGTAAGTAAAAGTCGCTTAGTGGCTAAGCCTTTTTTCGAAAGAAAAATCATGAAAATTTACATTTTAATTAAAATTGATCGACGTTTAAATATTTTGGTGTCTTCGTTATTTATGAAATACATCGGGGAAAAAGGGAGAAGTACGAAAGTGGAAAAAATACGTCCAATAACCTGACACCGTGTATTATTAGAGAGGGTGTCTCGAGAGGATACGGCCGGAAATCACCAGAGGGTTCAAAACCCGTGAATTCAATTCCTGACGTCTTTACGAAAGGGGAAAAAAAATTATCTGCTGATTTTTTATAATAAAACAAAAACAAGAGAAATACAAGTTGGGATGGATTTTATTTTCGGTGTCGTTTTCGTGTTGATATATCGTATAAACGAAATAGTCTCGCTTTTCCTATGGTACGAACACGGTTTATCTTTAGGTATTTCAATCCATTTGGTAAAACGCGGTCTTACATTGATTTTCTCTGTGTCTGGAGTGTCTGTCAGATTCGCTTTGCCGTATGGAATGGAATTCGAAGCGGTCTTCCCTTCGTTTATCTTCACGTTGAGGTCTGGAATAGGAAGAGGGCTTTTAGCGACGACTTTGAAAAGCAGTTTTGATCTCTTCTCCCCCGTACCTGCTGTTAAAATCATTTTGAGTCTTTTAAAATGATCGGAAATTCAACAGTCGTCTTCACACCGTATTTAGGCCATCCTGTTATTTCATACACACAGTGACATATTGGGAGAAAACTGAAACGTATGTATAAAAAACATATTTTATGAATTTTTCGGGATAAAAATCCCCACAAGTTCAAACTTGTGGTTTTAAAAATGCAGGTGGTGCTGGGCAAACATGCGTCAATTTTAATTCGCGACACATCGAGGGACAGATGGTTGCATTTTTTATGTCTGGGATTCAAAATTATGGGGTGTTTTATAAAAATTTTGAAAGGAAAAAATTCGTCCCGCGTTCTAGATTTTGGTGAAACCACTTTATGACCCTTGGAACAGAAGGGTGGGGATTTCTCCAACATATTTCAGCAGATTAGAATTTTTTTTTTTTTTGGGGGGAGGGGGGGCTACTCAGGAGACCACATTTTTCCTGGGTTTTATTTTTAAAAGGGTATTATTTATAACGTTATAATCGTACTTAGGGAAAATGTGGGAACACTTCATCACAAGTTGTATGATATCGTTAAAATGGTACTTTAGAGCCCTAAAAAGGGTGTTTTTTTCGTTTAAAAGGTATTTCAGATTTCAAAAAAGGGTATTATATCGTTAAAAAGATACTTCAGAGGCCAATAAAGGGTATGATTTGGTTGGAATGGTAATTAAGAGGCCTATAAAGGGTATGGTATCGTTAAAATGGTACTTTAGAGCCCCAAAAAGGGTATTATATCGTTAAAAGAAACTTCAGAGGCCAATAAAGGGTATGATTTGGTTGAAATGGTAATTAAGAGGCCTATGAAGGGTATGGTATCGTTAAAATGGTACTTTAGAGCCCCAAAAAGGGTATTTTTTCGTTTAAAAGGTATTTCAGATTTCAAAAAAGGGTATTATATCGTTAAAAAGATACTTCAGAGGCCAATAAAGGGTATGATTTGGTTGGAATGGTAATTAAGAGGCCTATAAAGGGTATGGTATCGTTAAAATGGTACTTTAGAGCCCCAAAAAGGGTATTATATCGTTAAAAGAAACTTCAGAGGCCAATAAAGGGTATGATTTGGTTGAAATGGTAATTAAGAGGCCTATGAAGGGTATGGTATCGTTAAAATGGTACTTTAGAGCCCCAAAAAGGGTATTATATCGTTAAAAGATACTTCAGAGGCCAATAAAGGGTATGATTTGGTTGAAATGGTAATTAAGAGGCCTATAAAGGGTATGGTATCGTTAAAATGGTACTTTAGAGCCCCAAAAAGGGTATTATATCGTTAAAAGAAACTTCAGAGGCCAATAAAGGGTATGATTTGGTTGAAATGGTAATTAAGAGGCCTATAAAGGGTATGGTATCGTTAAAATGGTACTTTAGAGCCCCAAAAAGGGTATTATATCGTTAAAAAGATACTTCAGAGGCCAATAAAGGGTATGATTTGGTTGAAATGGTAATTAAGAGGCCTATAAAGGGTATGGTATCGTTAAAATGGTACTTTAGAGCCCCAAAAAGGGTATTATATCGTTAAAAAGATACTTCAGGGGCCAATAAAGGGTATGATTTGGTTGAAATGGTAATTAAGAGGCCTATAAAGGGTATGGTATCGTTAAAATGGTACTTTAGAGCCCAAAAAAGGGTATTATATCGTTAAAAAGATACCTCTGAGTTCAATAAAGGGTATGATTTCGTTAAAATGGTAATTTTTATAAGATAATTTATTTTTGTAAGGTAATTTTTAAAGTATTACAGTAGACACTCGTTTATCCGAACTAATTGGTTCTCGATCAAGCGCGGATAACACGAAAAACGGATAATCGAGAGTTTTTTTTTTTTGAGTGAGAGTTTAATAATTTTATTGGTAACGAAAGTGATGTAACTATAAAGTTTCGTAGTCATTTTATGGTTCTAAACGTTAAATAAAAGGTAAATCAATTTGTAAAAAACATTTATTTATTTAAAAACTAAAGTATGTAGGGAGTGAGTAAAAAAAAAAAAAATTAAAATTGATGAATGACAGATGAGAATTGTGCCTTACTCCCTTATACTTCCCCTCCCTTGTACTTACCCCTCCGTTATACCCCTCCTTTATACTTCCCCATCCGTTATACTTCCCCTCCATTGTACTTCCCCCTCATTTATACTGCCCCCTCCTATATTTTTACTTCTCTTTAATGAAGTTTTCGATGGAAGCTCTTCAATATTATTTCTGAGAACTAGTTCCCGGTTTCGACAAAAAATTATTTATGTATTTTCCTTGGAAAAACCGAGAAAGACTAAAGATGTCATTGAAACTGGCAATAAAAATCATTTTTGTAAACAAACTTTTCGGAGAAATGAGATAACGAAAAGACGGTGAGAACAATAAGGGTGGTGCGAATGACCTTCCTAGAATATCGAGCAAAAAAAAAACACCAACGTTTCATTATTTTATTTATAACCCCCCCCCCCCTCCCGTTCAATGAACGGATAATTGAAGGAGAAAATCTGAAAAAAAAAAAGCGCGGATAAACCGAGGAACGGTTAAACGAGCGACGGATAAACGAGCGTCTACTGTATATCGTTAAAATGGTACTTTAGAGACCAAAAAAGGGTATTTTATCGATAAAAAGATACTTCAGAGGCCAATAAAGGATATGATAATCGTTAAAATGGTACTTCTGAGTTCAAAAAAGGTATTCTATCGTTAAAAAGGTACTTTAGAGGCCAATAAAAAATATGATATAGTTAAAATGGTACTTCAGAGTTTAAAAAAAGGGTATTATGTATATCGTTAAAAAGATACTTTCGTGGCCTAAAAGGGTATGATATCGTTAAAAAAGTTCTTTAGATCCCAAAAAAAGTGTGTTATTTCGTCAAAAATATACCTCTGAGTTCAAAATTGGGTACCTATTATATCGTTAAAATGATACTTCAGAGACCAATAAAGGGTATGATATCGTTAAAATGGTACTTCAGAATTCAAAAAGGGTATTGTATCGTTAAAAAGATACTTTAGTGGACAATAAAGGGTATGATATCGTTTAAATGGTACTTCAGAGGCCAAAAAAGGGTATTTCTCCAATTTATGAACGGTGGGTCGTGGGTTTGATTTCTAGACTGGAGTTCGATCCCAGGGGCGGCGAAAAATTTGTCTAATGAGCCAAAAAAAGAAAGAATTTCCTAACTTTTTTGGTACTCATAAATTTTCTTATTTTTCTTTTAAAATAGATATAAATCAAAAAGAAAATGGTACACTTGAAAATTAATTTTAATCTCTCTTAAAGAAAAAAAAAGTTTTAACATTAATTTTCATAATGTTGAAGGATGTGGTGTAAACCTCGGAGACCACTTCCTGTGCTTTCAGCTATGATTAGCCCCTTTACATTTTTTTTACCCCTAGCCCTCAAGAGTTTTTTTTTCTACTACAATATTTTTTAAATAAACGTTTGCTGTTTACAGACAAAAAAAGAAAAGAAAAATCCGCGAAAATAATCTATTTGGAGAAAAAATTAGGTCGGGAGTTCGGGATACGGAAAAATAAATAACAGGTAAGAAAACCTTTAGAATCCAGGAAAGCTTTATTATGTTTGGAACAGGCCGAATGTTATCAAGAAAACGTGCGAATCCCCTTGACAAAAGCCAACCGTACCGTCTTTTTTCTCGTATTTTTTTCCGCCCCGCTTTCATAATTCCAAACTCCCATTTGTCCAATTAAAAACACAAAACAAATAAAAATAGAAAAAATTTTAAAAAATATTTTACTTATTTTAATTTTTATCTCGTATGTATTCCGTAAAAGAGGTGGTATTTTTATCTAAATAAAAACATTTATTTTTCAAATGTTATTAGTTTATTAATAGTAGTGAATATTTAAATAGGTAGATTTTTGAAGAAAAGAAATCTACCTAAAATAGCTAATGTGGGAGAGAGAATAAAAAATAGAATACATATTCGAAACCCGGTTTCGGCCTAATAGCCCTCTTCAGGGCTGAAGACTTTTGGTAAATCTTGGGACTCATCTGGTATATCACCCTAATCCCCCCGGGACTCAACTCGTACATAATTTTGGAGGCGGGACTCAACTAACCAACTCCGCTCTTCAGGTGGGCTATTTCTTTTTTTTTTTTTTTTTTTTTTTTTTTTTTTTTTTTTTTTTTTTCATTTTCTCTTCTATTGTACTGAATTTATGGATACTGCCTGAAGGTTGAAAGCAACTGCTCTTTCTTCGAAACCGGTCATTTTTTTTACATTAATAACATTTTTTTTACATTAATAATTTTAGTCGGGAGAAATTTCATACTTCCACGCCTTACGAGAGGGACCATTCTTGCGCAAAAATCCCATTATTTCTACCTTAATACTTGAAAAAATTTTTAAACAAAATTTAGACAATTTTTTGAAAAAAAAAACCCTAAAAACTGCAAATTTAAAAAGAAAACTAAAAAAAAAGTCGGAAATTTTTTCAAAAAAACAAAAAATTCGCCCTCCGTTATATTTCTTTCTCCTTTATACTTCCCCCTCCGTTATACTCCCCCCTTCTTGGTACTTCCCCCTCCGTTATACTTCCCCTATACTCCCTTATACCTACTACTGAATTTATGGATACTGCGGGATGATTGAAAGCAACTGCTCTTTCGTCGAAACCGGTCATTTTTTTTTTTACATTAGTTACCTATCATTTTAGTCGGGAGAAATTTCATACTTCCACGCCTTACGAGAGGGACCTCTCTTGGGCAAAAATCTCATTATTTTTACCATGATACTTTGAAAATTTTTCGAAAAAAAAAATAGCTTAAAAATTTTTTCGGGAAAAAAAGCGTAAATTTAAAAAGAAAAAAAGAAAACTCGAAAATTTAAAAAAAAAATGAAAAAATTTTTTGAAAAAAAAAAAGTTGGAAAATTTTTCGAAAAAAAAAAAACTCGGAAAATTGTCCAAAACAAATAAAAGTTAGAAAATTTTTCGAAAAAAAAAACTTAAAAAAAAAATTCCCCCTCCCTTATACTTCGCCCTCCGTTATACTTCCTATCCCGTGTACTTCGTTATACTTCCCCCTCCGTTATACTTCCCCCTCCGTTATACTTCCCCCTCCTTTATTGTTACTTCTCTTTAAGGAAGTCCCGTCGGGGCCAGCTCCAGACTAATAATTTTTAATCTATCTCCCACATTTGCTATTTTTCCATTTCTAATTTCATTTCCTTTTGATAAGTTGGTAAACGAAAAGCCGAGATATACGCTATTAGTTTTCGGATTCCCGTCTTCCCAAGTTTTCACTACTTAATCCAAACATTCGTCTCCAACTTTCAAGAATGATACGTTTTAATTAAACTTTTAATTGACGTCAGGATCTCAAGACGGATTTATACCTTTCCAGTTGGAAATGAAACCCTTTTCTTCCACCCGCGCCCAAATGTAAATTCAATATTCAAACTTAATCAATTAACGAATAATAAAGTTTTGATTAAAAAAAGGGGGTCAAACAAGTGGTTTTAATCATATTAAAAGTAATAATTACGTCTCTGCTCTTAATTATTTTTGTTTATTAAATATTTGTCTTATAAATTATTAATTAAATTAGCAAATGGAACCGTTTGTAAACTCGAATGATTTTAAATTTTTTAGAAAAGCGCTTTTGAAATTAATCAAAGGGCAATTTGTACCAAAGGTTCTGACAGAAGGTTGACGGAGGATCTCCTTTAATGAGTTTCCCGTGAAGATCACATTTTTTTCCCCTCCGTATTTAAAAACAAAAGATTGATTTTCGACGAACTTTCCTGGTTCTCGTGACCTATTTTCTGTTCGACAACTTTTTTCTTCCCGCTATAGAAATCAAGGGGGTTACTTTTGGTAATGTCAGGAAAGGATATGAAAGGAGAAGAAGAAAAAAAAAAAAATAATACAGTACAAAGAGCGTCGGAAAAATTTCGTTTTGCTTCATTTAATTTTCCCTTTCATAACTTTTCTCAAAAGTCTTCTTTTTTTTTCTTTGTTCTAATTTTTCCTACACTTTTCAGTGGTTAGAATTAACCGGAAAAGTTTTTTTATATTAGTCTTAAAACAAAAAAAAAATTTGATTGAACTTGTAAGGATATTAAAGAAGCACAAATTGAGTTATTTAATTCAAAGTTCTTACATTTTTTCTTAGACAGCTAATTTAAATGATTTCATAATTATTTTTTAATGAAATATTTTTTTGGAATAGGCTTCCGAAAAACTCACAAAAAGAACTTGTCTGGAGCCGGCCCCGACGGGAACTTCCATAAAGAGAAGTATGTAACAATATAGGAGGGGGAAGTATAAGGGTGGAGAAGTTTAAGATAGGGAAAGTGTAAAGGAGGGGGAAGTATAACGGAGGGGGAAGTTTTTTTTCCTTTTTCAAAAAAATTTCTAAGTTTTTTAACTTCCTTAAAGAAGTTATTGTGATACCCTCCATGTCGGGTTTTTGGGGAGGGTCTTCCGGGGTCCGGGGGGTAAAATCGAATATTGATCTTTACCGATCTCAACTTTGTCTGTGGTTCCGGCTGGCCGGCCGGCCGTAGCATTTTTTTCCGGAACACTTTACGGCCACAGTTTTCATCCGATTTTCACCAAATTTTTACACAAATTTCTTTAGCCGGTGAAGAAGAATATGACGAGGGCGATTTTGAATTTCGAAAAAATGGCGGAGATATGTCTGTTTGAAATTTTAAAAAATTCGCTGCGGCCGAACCGTTAATCCGATTTTCACCAAATTTTCACCAATTACTCCTTATATTTTTTAAGAATTTTTGGTGCAAAAAAATTGCCACTTTTTAATTACTATTTTTATTAGTAGGGAGAAATTTCGCACTTCTACCCTTGACGAGAGGCACATCCCTAGGCCAAAGAGCCCATTATTTCTACCTTGACACTTAGAAAATTTTTCGAAAAAAAGAACTAAGAAAATTTTTCCAAAAAAAAAAAGAAAAAAAAAGAAAAGAAAAGAAAGAAAAACCCGGAAAATTTTTCGAAAAAAAAATTTTTTTTTTTTACAAAAAAAACTTAGAAAATTTTTCAAAAAAAAAAAAAAAAAAAAAAGAAAAGAAAAGAAAGAAAAACCCGGAAAATTTTTCGAAAAAAAAATTTTTTTTTTTTACAAAAAAAAACTTAGAAAATTTTTCAAAAAAAGAACTTAGAAAATTTTTCGAAAAAAAAAAAAAAAAAAAAAGGAAAACCCGGAAAATTTTTCGAAAAAAAAAAAAAAAAAAAGGAAAACCCGGAAAATTTTTCGAAAAAAAAAACAAAAAAAAGGAAAACCCGGAAAATTTTTCGAAAAAAAAAAACTTGGAAAATTTTTCAAAAAAAAGAACTTAGAAAATTTTTCGGAAAAAAAAAAAAAAAAAAACCCGGAAAATTTTATATTTTCCCTCCCTACTACATCCCCTTCCTTTATATTTCCTACTCCGTTATACTTCCTACTCCGTTATACTTCCCCCTCCTTTATACTTCCCCCTCCGTTATACTTCCCACTCCGTTGTACTTCCCCTCCGTTATACTTCCCACTCCGTTATACTTCCCCCTCCGTTATACTTCCCACTCCGTTATACTTCCCCCTCCGTTATACTTCCCCCTCCGTTATACTTACCCCTCCGTTATACTTCCCCCTCCGTTATTCTTCCCCTCCCATATACTTCCCCCTCCGTTATAATTTCCCCTCCTATATTGTTACTTCTCTTTAAGGAAGTTCCCGTCGGGGCCAGCTCCAGACTAGTACTTTTTAACATTTTTTTTTTTCGAAAAATTTTCCAACTTTTTTTTTATTTTCCGAATTTTCTTTTTTAAGTTTTTGCTTTTTTTCCCGAAAAATTTTGTAAGTTCTTTTTTTTCGAAAATGTTTTTAACTATCAAGGTAGAAATAATGAGATTTTTGGCCAAGAGAGGTCCCTCTCGTAAGGCGTGGAAGTATGGAATTTCTCCCTACAAAACTTATAATTAATGATTAAAAATAATATATTATCGTACAAAATTAACCAATAATAGAGGAAGAAATTTAATTTTAAATTAATTCCGTTATCACACTCATTTCCTTCCTCTATTATTAGTTAATTGTTTGATAATAAATTAAAATGTAAAATTTTAAAAAATGATAATTTTTTTACACCAAATATTGGTAAAAAATATAAGGAGTAATTGGTGGAAATCGGACCAACGGTTCAGTCGCTGCGAATTTGGTGAAAATCGGTTGAAAACTGTGGCCGTAAAGTTTTCCGGAAAAAATGCTACGGACTGCCGGCCGGCTCCACAGACAAAGTTGAAATCGGTAACGATCAATATTCGATTTCGACCCTTCCCCAAAACCCGCCGTGGAGTGTATCACAATATCTTCTTTAAGGATGTTAAAAGATGAATTCTTGATGGAGGATTTCCTTTTTCAGCGAGAAAAACACTGGGAAAAAAAGGTATATAGGGCATTTTTCTCTCGCAGGAAAAAGTCAATTTTCAAAATTAAAATTTTTCAATACGCCAAAAAGGCCTCCAAATTTTACCTTATCTCGATTCTTATCAAAAATTCCCTTTGTAGTTTTTTTTTTTTTTTTGAAATGCTGAACAATGAACCTTGTCTGCGCTAATTTTAATATCGATATGGCAGCTCTTTGACTGATTAATTTGTGCTATTGTTCAAACGGTAGAAATTCGATTCGCTTTAATCTCTCTATATGTAAGCATTTTAGCGAGGTATATCGTGTGTGAACTTAACGGGCGAAATGTTCTACCTGGTATAGTGCGTTTAATTCGGTTTCCCTTCCTACCATATCATGAAACATTACAAAATTATTTTATTACGAAGTAATTAAATCATCTCCCGTGAAATTCCTCGCTTCAATTTATTTTTTGGATAAATTTTAAATTGTGTAAAAGGTGGCTTTTGTACGAAAAAACGCTTTGAGTGGGGTTAAAAATGATGGCGGCCCGATATTAATTAAAAGGAAATTGAGGGGTGAAATCTTCACAAGGATTTCTCTCTCCATTTTAATAATCGAGATTTTTTAAAAATTATTTTATTAACTTAAGTAATATTTAATATAGAATCAAATTGACGTTAGTTTAGTATCTCTATAAATGATTAACTTGGTAAAGATCTTTGAAGGGACCTCATTTTTTCCCCTTTTCCTTTTTATCTTTCGGAAAGGACAGTTATCTCTTATTTCAGACTGAATTTTCTCGATATTGGTTTTTTTTTTCCACTTTCATTTTTTTTTCTCAAAGTTATTGTATTACCTTCCATGAACGCTTTTTAAGAAAGAAATGTTAGTTTCTGATAATGGCTGCCATCTTTAATTCGCTCCTCTTATACTATTGGTCCGTTTTTCACCAAATGCTCTTTATAATTACTAATACAATGGAGTGTTAGTTTCTGATAATGGCTGCCTTCTTTAATTCGCTCCTCCGATTTTCACATAATGATCATTATAATTAATACAAAGGAATGTTAGTTTCTGATAATGGCTGCCTTCTTTAATTACCACTCGGTCTCCAAACTTCCATTGGTTTTTCTCAAATTGACTGAAAGTTTTTTCTAGCTAATCGAACGCCAGAACCTCGTTTTCACTGGTTTTTTTTGGCGAAAATTGCTTTTTTCAGAGGAATTTTCCTCTGAATATTCCTTTGCCTTTTTCCTCTGAAAAAGGCAATTTTGGGAGTTTTTTCTCTATTCGAGAAAGACCAATTCAACTGGGATTATGGACTCCATCGTATTCAATTGTCTTCAGTCCCGGAAATTCTAAGTAAGCCCTTGCCTAACGATTAATTTTAAGTACGATTGATGAGAAATAAATTATATTTGTTCTTATAAAGAGCTTTTGGTATTCAGGGACATTTATAGGGTGGAATGAAGAGGGCACGAATTTATATGGGTTCGTGATGGTGAAGTGGCACCCAGCCGTTCCTTAATTTAAATTTACCGAGGAAAGAGGGAGTGAGAGGATCCTTTCCTCGCCTGAAAGGGAGGACTCTGCCAGTAATGAATTATTGGCGAGATGTTAATATTGCAGAGAGGATCCCTGGAGCGTGCGACAAGTTTTCTATTTGTAAAAGCATTGTATGATCACGCCTCTCTTACAAAATAACTCAAGAAATAATTTTCTTTTTTAATTTTTACGTAATGGACTTTTTTTTCCTGTCGAGTTCCTCTTTTTAAGACTTTTTTTTTTCTTCCAAATTTAAGATGGTGCAAAGTAATATTAAGTTGAATAAAACAAAAAAAGAACTCTTTAAAAAATGAAATTAATTTTTTCTTTAGAATATTTAAAATAAATTGTTTTTTAATTAAAAGCCGTTCAGGCGTAAAACTGTTCATCAAAGGGATGATAGTGAATTAAATTTTTTTTAAAGGAAGGCCTCGAGATAGAATCTTGAAAGGGGCATCAATCAGGAAATCGTGGAAGGAGTCCGGAACTGTTGATTTCGTCCAAGAGTCCAGACCCAATTTCATGGGACATTTCTTCCCTTTTGGTCAAACGATCTCTTCGGGGATTAATGCGATTCTTTTCAGTCCGTCTCGACTCGATTCGATTGCCCTAAATTAATACTTCCACGGGTAAACTATTATTGACATGTAAAAGTACCAAAATATAAAGAAAAAAAAATTCTTTCTGTAATAATTTCAATAAATCATATTAATTATAAAGAGCATTTGGTGAAAATCGGACCAATGGTATAGAAGGAGCGAATTAAAGAAGTCAGCCATTATCAGAAACTAACATTCTTTTGTATTACCGTAAAATGGTACAACATTGTGCCAAGGGGGCAACTATGGGCCACTTAAGCTCTCTAGTGGATTTTGCTCTCTAGTGGCGTTAGATTACTTGTACAAGTGGCCCATAGTTGCCCCCTTGGCACAATGTTGTACCATTTTACGGTAATTATAAAGAGCATTCGATGAAAATCAGACCAATAGTGCAGGAGGAACGAATTAAAGAAGGCAGCCATTATCAGTTGGCCTGTAGACCGAGTAAAAAGATCAAAAATGTTGTAAAATCGGGGTTTTAAGGCCGGAAATCCAAGGAAAAAGACCGGTTTATCATGCGTGTACGTGTCGACATAATGCGGATCGCCATAATGCATTTAACCATAAAATAGGAGAAATTGCGAGTTAAAAACCATGAAAAATATGCAACTCAACATAGAGAAGATTTTTTTACTACAGGGTTTTGGCTTATGCGTAATCGCGCAAATAGGGAACGTGTATTTGTTGCTATTAAAAGTTACAGAGGGAGAAAGAATAAAAAAAAACGGATATTCTACGACCGGTTTCGGCGTAATACGCCTCATCAGGTGGACTATTTCCTTATTTTTCATTCTCCTACACTTTTTTCTTTGACTTTCATTAGACGGTATTATGGACCCTGCGGGAAGGTGGACAAACTATCCGTTTATTGGGCACCCCCCACGCCCCACTACATCCTAATTGTCACTACACTAGGATCAGCTCGTTTTATGACACAAGGGTTATTATGTTGAACTCTCTAGTTATAAGGTTTTGTCGTTTCGCCATAATTGCGTTTTAAACAGCAAAAGTAGGCGTGCTCTTTCGCTGTCCCTAGTTTATGGTGAGATATTATTCCGAAACGACAGAAACAGTTTTATGGTGTGAAACAACAAGTTTAGAGAGAGGCTATAATGGTGAGAAGCGTTATGGTGATTTGAACTTGTTTTATGTCAACTTGCATTTATTAAAAAAGTCGTTTATGGCGAAACTTTTATGTTGAAATGCATTATGTTCAAAATTTTTGAACTTTTGAGAGCTTTATCTTCTCTTGCATTATGCACCAACGCATTATGGGTGCTAAAGATTTTTATGTCGAAATGAAGATTTTTATGATCATCTGCTTAGGGTGAAAAGCGATATGTTGAACGCTGTTCCCCCCATTTTATCCTCCTATTATCCTAGGAAACGGCTGAAAATCGGAAAATTTTCGGCCAAATTTTCTAAGTGACAATTTCTTAAATTACTTACATAACTATATTCATTTATTTATATGCATGTTTTCTGTATTAAGGGTCTAGTAATATAAGGAAATAGATCTCCTGATGAGGTATATGATGCCGAAACCGGTCGTAAAATCCTCAGCTTTTAAATTATTTTTTTTAATTACAAATTTCTTCTAAACTAGACCGCACTGTACAAATAAAAAAAATCTTTGATAATTGTTTTTAAAATTACATTAAGACTTTTTCACGCAAACAGAAAAGTTTAATTAAAATTATCAGGGGACATCTTGAAAACGTAAAACTTTTAACTTAGATTACGAAGATAAATAGAATGAATCTTTTAAAACATTTTGTATAAAAAATTTCGATTTTTGAATTTTTTTTATTATTCTTTTTCGCTGTTTTTCTTGAGTTTTTCTTTCACTTAAAATTCATGAGGTCTTAAAAGTTCATCGTGAAAGTTGCTCTTTTCTGAAACTTATATCTTAACATACCACGCTTCTATTTATATATTGTAAAAAAAAAAGAAAAGCTTAATTTTAAATGAAACCGCATTCTTGTATTTGAAAGTTTAATTAAAAAGCTCGTGAGACAAATTGAAGAAGGTAAACTCCATAAAACAACTTCCGTGTTAAATCACGAACTGTATGAGCGGGAAAGGAACGTTTCCCCACCTACGAAAAGACGCCCACCGATTTAATTGAATTCTGGAATTTCTCGGACGCCATGGGAAATCTACTCCTTTCACTTAGAAAATTATACTCTTTTGTTTACCAGCTTTTTTTTTCTTTATCTCTCAATATCCGTTTATCATGGATGATCCTCCTAAATCTAATTTAAACCGAATGAGATAAACAAATGTGTGCGAACTCTCCAATCTAAAACAATTATTTCCCTTTGTAAAATAAACTGTTTTCGAGTTTCGAAAAATAAAATGTCGAGGAGATAATTAATTGTAAAAGAGCAAAAGGTTCTTTTTTTGAAGAAAACGAAATGAGAGGAAAAAGAATGGGAGGGGATAAAAGGTGAATGATAGTCAACCCTCAGAAATTCCGTTCGGAGGGAAGTTAAATGGGTTTTATAAGTACGTCGTCCTCCCTTTTGAATCTATTAACACCTTCGGGCATCCGGTTAATTATGAAAGGTTTATAGAGCCTCCTCGGGCTTTATTTCTTATACAAGTTCAATTAATGGCGCAAGTTTTATCGCGATAGATAAGAGTTGTCATATATAAAGATTAAGGCACTATAAAGGATCTCTTTTCTCAAGGTTTCCTTGAAAGTTATTCCTTGACTTTGTATTCTGAATCTCCCTTGAAGTGATCTGTTCCTTAAAATTAATGGAATCCTTCCGATTTCCCTCATGTAAAAATAGCAAATGAGGAAGAGAGAATGGAAAAACGGATATTCCACGACCGGTTTCGGCCTAATTAGGTCTCTTCAGGTAGAATATTTCTTTTCCTCTATTCTATTTTAGGTTGCTCATACCTTCACGGCTTTATGAGGGGGAAGGTAAGGAAGAATTCTCAATGTTTCCTTTAAAATCCTTCTTTGTCAGTTGAATCTATTTTGTATATTACAAATTTTCCTGTTCCTTCAACAAAACTAAGAGTGTATACTTGTCGACATAATGCGGTTCGCCATAATGCATTTGTCCATAAAATAGCAGAAATCGAGAGTTACCGTTCACTATAAAAATCTTCAAGTCAACATAAAGAAAATAGTCGAAAACCTCCACCATAATTGAACATAGTACGTCTCACCATAAAGAAGAGATTTAACACTTTTCGTTTCGTCATAAACTTTGTCGTTTCAACATAACGCAGTGAACATAAAGGAAACTTTTTTTAAAGAACTTGTCGTTTCGCCAAAACTGTCTCACCATAAAAGACCCTCTTTAAACTTGTTGTTACGCCATAAAACTGTTTCTGTCTTTGGGCATAATACATAAAACTATAAACTAGGGACAGTCAAAGTGCACGCTTATTTTCGCCGATTAAAACGCAATTATGGCGAAACGAGAAAAACCTTAAAACTTGACAGTTCACCATAATGCAATTCGCACATACTCGCGAGAGGAAAAAAAATTAACCCCGTTGTGTCATAAAACGAGCTGATCCCATTGGCTCCCTGCTTGCTTTGCCTAGCTTAGGTGAGATGCTTTATGTTGAATTTCATTATGGTGAACTGTCAAGCTTTAAGATTTGTCGTTTCGCCATAATCGCGTTTAAACAGCGAAAGTAGACTCTTTCGCTGAATGGTGAGATGTATTATGCCCAAATTACAGATACAGCTTTATGGCGAAACAAAAAGTGTAAAGAGAGGCTTTTTGGTGAGAAGTGTTATGGTGACTTGAAATTTTATGTCGATTATTGAAAAGGTCGTTTATGGCGAAACGCTTATGTTGAAATGCATTGTGCTCTAAATTTTTTAACTTTTGAGAGCTTTATGTTCAATCGCATTGTGCCGGAACGCATTATGGTGAACTACAGATTTTTTATGTTCAACTGCTTAGGTTGAACTTCTTTCCGAGGTACCAGAGTCGCGAAAGGAGGAATAGCGCATACCTTGATTTTCACTTAAAACCAAGGTTTTTCAGTTATCCTTTTGCTTAAAGAAAGGAGAGTTTCAAGGAACCCTTTCTCAAGGGTTAGTTCGAAAAATCCCTTCTCAAGGTTTCTTCAAGGTTTGAGGCATCTTAAGGAGTCCTCGAACCGAGGAGTCTCATTGTCTAAGATTTTCACTTTAAGGAACGGATTTAAGGTGTCCTTTGGTTAAGGAATGCTTAAGAAACGTACAGAAACATGGGCCTAATATCATAAATGTTTTTTTAAACAAAAGGAGTTGAGTTGAAAAAGTTTCAAGGGCGGTAAATCCGAAAATGGAAAATCTCCCTATTTGTGGTCTCCGATGTTTCGAAACCAATTAGAGCGGAAATCAAGCAATATTCACATTCTATCAATATTGTCGCTTTTACGGTGAAAAAAAAAAACCGTGAATTTAAACGCCTTAAAAATTGAAAACTGTTTATAAAATTTTTATGTCATGTGGCGGATGGTGTAGAAACATAAAAAAAGAAAAAAAAACTTAATTTTGGGGTATTTAAAATTTTAGCTACGATGACAAATACAGAGACTCTCCTGAAGATTGCCAAGCAATCTTCAAACAGAACATGCGGTCTCCCTCCGAGATTCGAATACCCTATGTCTATAATTTTTCGCATTTAAGGGATGAGTGGGACGAATGATTATGTAAGGGGAAACGTCAATTTATTTCGCATATTTGGCAGATGTCTTCAAACATTACGGCTGTCATTTACCGAAACGGCATCCATGTATAGGACGACAAGTATGGATTACGGATTTCACCCCCGACAGTCCACACGGTCCCACGATGCTATAATCCCAAAATGAACGAGTTCACGAAATCAAGAGGCTGGAGAAGAACAAGACTATGCCTACTAAATATGTAAAAAATAATTTATAATAAAATAAACGTTTGTAACTATGTTGGTAACATAAATCGGGCGTCGATGTCGATGGTGACGGCCGTCCGTCCACAATTTTGTCAGATAGTCCGATAAAAATGGGTTTTCTCAGTATAAAAACCGAGAAAAACTCAACAAAATTTGGTATAACTGGGAATTCTTTATAAAAAAAAACGAAAAAAACTTGCAAAAACGTGTTTAACAGTTCTTTTCGGTCATAAA